>JAAEAF010004673.1:0-103512 GCA_011037195.1 Triatoma infestans | reverse complement strand
TTCGCAACCATTTGCATTTACCAAAGCATTTTATTACCTCCGAATTAGAATATATTTGTGCTTCCTTTTAGCAAACTTAATTAAATAGATTTTGTTCTTGATTTTTTTGGCTTAAACCATCTACTGAACCTCTTCTTTACCATGTCTGCTCATACATAATCTTGTGTTTATTTGTTTTACTTTGAGTCTATCTATCATATCTTCAGCATTGAGACACTAGTCATCAATCCGATCTGAAGAACTTGAGAGAAAATTTTGTTTATGATTGAATGATAACGAAGGTGTTGAAGTGACAGTGTTGAAGATAGCGAAGGTGCTTCCTTATACAAAAAGGGTAATTTGAATGATCCCAACAACTACCGTCCAGTGGCTTTGGTGCCGGTCTTATCCAAGGTGATAGAAAAAGTGGTGGCTTGTCAGTTGTTATCATATCTGGAAGAAAATAATTTAATTATTAATACACAATTCGGCTACAGAAAAGGCTATGGTGCTGTTGGTGCAGTTTGTAAACTTGTAAAAGAAATAATGGAGGGCTTTGAAAATAAAGAAAAATGTATAGTGAGTTTTTGTGAATTGAGTAAGGCTTTTGATATGGTTAACCACGGAATACTTCTTTCAAAATTAAAAAATACGGAATTAGGGGTATCACATGGAATTTCTTCCATGAATATATTACGAATAGAAGACAGTATGTGCATTACAATTGTGAAAACTCGGAAATAACTGAAAGTAAGCGTGGTGTCCCGCAAGGATCTGTTTTGGGACCACTTTTATTTTTATTGTACACCAATGAAGTGGGAATAATTTTTCCCAAAAGAAATATTTTGTATGCTGACGACACGACGCTCATTGCCAAAGGAAGGGATTTAATAACGGTAACAGAGAGAACACAAACAAATATTTCATGTTTGAAAAAGTGGTTGGAGGAAAATAAGCTGATTCTCAATGAGAGTAAAAGAAACAATATTGCCTTCAGTATTCGTAAAGAAGGAGAGCAGAATGGCACATAGTGTTTCTAGGGATTACATTGGACAGTCAACTATCTTGGAAAATCCACATTGACTCTCTGAGTAATAGACTATTTCAGATAGTGTACTTACTTAGGAAATTACGAGATGAAGTTCCTTTGGAAGTATTGAGGATGACTTATTTTGCGTTATTCCATGCCAGAATAAGCTATGGAGTGGAGCTATGGGGATCCTCATCTGATACTGTTAAAATTTTTAAAGTGCAAAAAAGAGCGATTAAAACGATGTTGAAAAAAAAGTTACATGAAAATGAAAGACCACTTTTTCAAAAGCTACAAATTATGACTCTGCCTTCTTTGTATATATGCAAGCTGGCCTTAAGGTAAAAAAGAAATAAAGGCGCATTGACTAGAGGAAATCAGCACCAGAGCACAGTAGCAGAGAAGCAAAGAAAATATTGACTTACCTGTGACAAGGTTAAAGAAAACAGAATGGCTTCCAAATGTCGTTTCAATAAGAATTTTTAATAAAATCCCAGTGAATATAAGACAGTTGGAAATAGGAAAAATGGAAATGATTTTGAAAAAGTTTGTAATTTCCAACTGTTTTTATATTGTAAAAGAATTCACTGATACAAACTGGAGCCATTAACGACTTTGAACTGAAGTGAATAGTTTGATATTTGTTTGTTTGGTGGTTAGAGTTCAGTGTTAATTTAGTTTACATAATACTACAGTCTTTTAAATATTGTATACATTCTTATGAAGTATTGTTATTGACGTGCCTTTTGCATTTGATATGTTCAGGTTGAAAAAAAATAATAAAAATAAAAATGAATCCAAACCGGCCTATAATTTTTTCATTCCATTTTATCTCCTTCTTCAGCAGATTGCAATGAGAAGAATAATCCTTAGATTTATTATATCATTAAATGAAATTAAATTAAATAAAACTCAGGTATGAAAGGAAAGTATCTTGTTTTTAAAAAATTGTTGATTTACAATTGAAGAAATTTATAGTCTGCTAATAACCTTGCAATTAACATCTATCCAATTTTATATTCACAGATTGAACCTAGCATATATACTCATGTAAAAATAAATTATTTGAAGAACTATTATTAACTAAAACTGAGAGAAAAGGCGTGAACATAGTTGTGGAGACTATTGGTGATCGAGCAATGGTGGCTTCGTCCTTGTTATGTTTGTCAACCGTGGGCACTGCTTTCTACTAAATACAAGATGCATGAATAAAGCTTTAGGTAAAATAGATATAATTAGGATTATAAATATTAGATAATACACCATTCGTGGACTAAGTCTAGTAAGTCTGTACTTTATTGCGATCCCAATCAGCAAGGCTCGCTAATACAACTGAAGCAATACTTGAGGGCGGCAAAAGTTGAAAATATATAATAATGTGCGAGATGTGTTCAAAATATAACGGAAATTTTCATTTTTTTGGAAAGAATTTTATTTATTCGTCTACATCAATGTTATCCCCTTCAAAATAGTCCCCATTAGATATTATACACTATGCCAGCGTTTTTTCCAATCCCCAAAACACTTCTGGAACTCGATCTTTGGGATAGCTTTGAGCTCTTTCAGCGATGCACATTTAATCTCATCTATGCTTGAAAAACGATGGCCCTTCGAGGCTCTCTTTATTTTTGGGAACAGAAAAAAGTCACATGGGGCCATGTCTGGCGAATATGGAGGCTGGGGCATCATTACAGTGTTGTTTTTTGCCAAAAATTCACCAACAAGCAACGATGTGTGAGCAGGTGCAATATTGTGATGCAAAAGCCACGAATTGTTTTGCCACAAATCCGGGCGTTTTCTTCGGACTGCTTCGCGCAAACAGCGTTGAACTTGCAAGTAGTATTGCTTATTGATCGTTTGACCTTGTGGCAAGAACTCATGGTGCACTATGCCATTGAAATCGAAGAACACAGTGAGCATAATCTTCACATTTGACCGAACTTTCGAGCTTTTTTCGGTCTTAGCGATCCAGAATGCCTCCACTGGGACGATTGAGCCTTAGTTTCGATATCATAACCATAAACCCATGTTTCATCACCTGTTATGACACGCTTCAATAGTTCTGCATCGTTGTTGACTTGATCTAGCGATTTCTGAGCAATTTCTATTCGCCGCTGTTTTGGTTCGAAATTCAACACTTTTGAAACAAATTTTGCTGCAACACGTTTCATAACCAAAACAGATAAAAAAATTGCATGGCATGAGCCAATTGATATGCCAACATCTTCAGCAACTTCTCTAATTGTGATTCGGCGATCGTTCATAATCATTTCTTTCACTTTTTCCACGTTTTCATCGGTTGTTGATGTGCTAGGACACCCGTACGCTCGTCAACTTCAACGTCTTCATGGCCATCTTGAAAACGCTTATACCATTCGTAAACCCTTGATTATAGTTTATTTACCAAAAGCAATATTTAACATTTCTAAAACTTTGTTGCACTTTATTCCATTTTTATAGCAAAATTTAATGCAAATTCTCTGATCCATGATTTAAATCGCGGATTGTAACAAATCACGTGTTATCCTTTTAACAGCTGACAAGAGATTAAACATCGAATGTAGCTCAAAATGTATAGATACATATTAAGACATGTTTGCTAACACAACAACGAAAAAATCGTACCAATCGGATCTAATATAACCCGCGAAATTTCAAAATTCCCGTTACTTTTTTAACACACTTCGTATACAGGCCAACAACGTGTTTTAATACCAATAAACGCGTGCGTTATTCTGTCCATTGGCGTAAATCTGTCCTTGGCCTATTCAAAATTATATCGCTCTAGCTAGACCGTAGATCAATTCTGGCTAGACTATTCAATCTTTTGTGTACACTTGACCTCATACAGGTTCTAATCTAGGAAAAAATCTAAAGTGACCACGTTCCATACAATATTGGAGAACATCTGTGACTTCATTTACCCAGCTGTTTCTCTTTGAAAGTTTCCTCATTATCTTCTTCCCATTGATTGGCATTACAATCTTGCAGGATCTTGGCCTCCTCAGAAACATCTGTCCACTCAGCCCTATCTCGGACTAGCCTTCGCCATTTCCTAACTCTCATCTCTCTCTCATATTCTTTTTACAGATTATGCAACCAACGCATCCTCGGCCTTACTTTCATTCTTTGACCTCCCGGATGCCCGCAAATAGCTCTAAAGGAATTCTCTCTCATCACCTATCCTTCGCCTAGACCATTTTAGCCGTTTCATTTTAACATTGCAACCAGATCTTGATCCTTAAAAAAGTCTCGTAATTCTTGGTTAGTCTGGAAGAAACTCCAATCTTTCCCATTTTTTACTGAACAGAATACCCTACTTAAAAATTGTCTTTCCCATATGCTGAGAATGCTCGTTCATCATGTTTCGTTAATGACCACTTTTTGTTTCCACATATGTTACTAAAGGTCTTATTACTGTTTTAAAAATTATTCGTTTCACCACCCAAGAAAAGTCTCTGAAGCGTAGAAACTTTTGAAGCTACCAAAGCATCGTTAGCCAAACATCGTTCTAGCTTTAATTTCCTCTGACCAAAAATATTGTTGCAAATCCTCCTCATCTTCAAAAAATATTAATAAACAATTGATCAGCGAATACTAGAAACCAATCCAAGTCTACTTAAAGAAACAACTGTTATGTCAATAGAGACTTTGTAATCAATTTCAGTTAATATTAAATATTTCATTAGGTATGTTCCGTTTTCTGAAGGAGCTTACGGTGAAAGGAGTACCAACAAATATCCTGTCGGAACTGTCTCCTTATACAAAAGAAACGATTCAAAAAGATGTGGAAACTGGCATTAAAGAAGGACATGTTAAACCGTTAAAAACAGTCTGCTTACCTCTTGGTATCCTAAATGTTGATGCGATAGATATGTTGAAGTGAGTTGAATAATTTGATCTACAGTTTGTGTTAAAATTCATAATTAAATCTATCTCAGATTGATTTAATTCCTGTTTTATTTATTGCCATCAGTTTCTATGGCTGGTTACAGCAATAAATTGGTATCTACAGTGAATTGTAATGAACAACAAGGTCTAGATAAGGAATTACACATTTGTTCTGGCCAAAAAACACAAATTATTATAAGTAAGTTATATTTATTATTTATTAGCTAAATGCCCTGCTGCGCTTCCTAGACCTCAATTTTCTCAAAGTACTTAATGTTGACGATTCTTGAACTAATTCATTTCTTTTTACTTACTCTTACTCCTAGTAAGAGGAAGTATTGTAATCGTGTAAAATTTTCTATATCGAGTTTTCACCGGAAATATCCGTTTTGAGGCCCCCTGAGTCCAAAAAAGTGGTTTTTGCAAATGGTCTGTGTGTGTGTGTGCTGTGTGTGTGTGTATGTATGTATGTATGTGAACAGCATAGCTCAAAAACGAAAAACCGTAGAAACTTGACTTGATATTCCGTTTAGGTATCACCATGGGATCTAATAGTACGTTATCTGTCAAAATTCCTCAACCGGAAGTACCACTTTAACGGTTTTTTTTTTTTACTTTTTTGCAATTTTCTCTAAAATGGCTCGGACGATTTTCCTTAAACTTGGTAGATCAACTACACATACAAAGAGCTAAAACTTTTATTAGAAACATTTCTCAGGGAAAATTCATGTAAGGGCACTTTTAGGGGAGGGGTTAAAGCCAAAAGGGACTCGTGGAGGAGGCTATGTGAGGAGGTCGAAACGACCTCAGAAGGGGCCAAACTCCACAAGATATTATCTAAGGTGCCGGTTAATCCAGTCGGAACTATCAGGAAACCAGATGGTGACTTTACTGAGTCGGAAAGAGACACTCTGGAACTGTTGATCCAGACACACTTTCCGGACTCACGGTTGGCGCCAGTGAGAAGGGCAGACGAGAACTTGGGGGAACTCGGCCTTCGGCGGGGTTCCAGGGAGGACTGGTCTGGGGCCAAAAGCTGCGTCACGCACAATAAGCTTAAGAGGGCTGTTAACCACTTTAAGCCATATAAGTCACCTGGGCCTGACGGAATCTTCCCTGCTCTACTGCAGAGGGGCGGGGAAACTCTTACTCCTATCTTATGCAGACTGATGAGGGCATGCTTGGCTCTCAGCCATGTTCCTAGAGCGTGGAGGTCTGTAAGAGTTATCTTTATACCGAAGCCTGGGCAGAGAACGCATTCCCAGGCTAAGGCATATAGACCGATCAGTCTTTCTTCATTTATGTTGAAAGTTCTGGAAAAACTGGTAGACTTGCAGATTAGGGAGGTGGTGCTGAGGCAGTATCCTCTGCACCCTGCACAGCATGCCTACCAGTCAGGGAAATCCTGTGAGTCGGCCCTCCACTCTCTTGTTGGGGAATTGGAGGTGTCGGTACATGGCAGGGAAACAGCGGCGGGCGTGTTCTTGGACATTGAGGGGGCGTTCAGCAACACGACCTTCTGCTTAATTACTCAAGCGTTAGAGAGGCGCGGTGTTGGTAGACCCATTGTTAGATGGATTGACAGTGTGCTTAAAACGCGGAGGATTGTAGCAAGCCTATGTGAAGCTTCGCTAGAGATTACGCCCACAAGGGGCTGCCCGCAGGGGGAGGTTCTTTCCCCGCTTCTGTGGTGCATGGTTGTGGACGAACTGTTGGAGGAGCTTAGTGGCACTGGATGTTCCGTGCTGGCTACGCTGATGATACAGTGGTGGTAGCCAGAGGCAAGCACGGACCCATAGTCGGGGAGCTCCTACAAGAGGCGCTTAGGCGCATAGAACGATGGTGCAGCAGAGTGGACCTTGGGGTAAATCCACAGAAGACCACTCTCGTACCATTTACCAGGAGGAGGGACATTGAAATATATAAGTCACTGTCCTTCTTCGGGAGGATACTGGATGTGACAGATAGAGTAAAGTATCTGGGGGTTATCCTGGATACTAAGCTCACATGGAACGCACATCTAGAATATATAGTGCAGAAAGCTAAGAAGTCGCTATGCTGTGCTACACGAGCCTGTGGGAAGTCATGGGGGTTAACTCCAAGGATGACCCATTGGATATACACTCGGGCCGTCATAACTCATGGCGCGGTGGTATGGTGGCCTAAAACGGAGCAGGAGTACAGAGGTGTGCCTCAGTGGAGTACAGAGGCTGGCGTGCCTCCTTATTACGGGCGCTTTTAAAAGTGCTCCAACAGCTGCGCTGGAGGTGCTGCTGGGCTTGGCACCGCTACACTTGTTAGTGCAGGCGGAGGCGAGGGTCAGTACACATAGATTACGCAACAATGGTCTTTGGAGGCAGAGGGGCTCCTTAGCCAAACACTTGAACATATTGCTAAAGGTCAACCCGGGCCCGGTGTTAGACATGGCCCGGGATAGCATCTGTCCAACATATAACTTCGAGGTTCCATTTCGGGTGTTCCTAGGCTCTAGGGCGGAATGAACAAAGGGGTGGGAAAAACGCTTCCGGGCAGTAATATATAATAATAATAATAATAGGGGAGGGGTTTGGTTATGTTTTTCTCTAAAGTGCTATAGTAATTGGTTATACAATTCTATTATTCAAACAAACTTAATTAGAAATAAATAGATGGCCAAAATTCCGTGTTTCAAGAAAATTAGTAAACCGGAAGGGCACTTTTACAGTTTTTTTCAGTTTTTCGACGAATTTCATTAAATTTGGTACACAAACTATAAAATTTGTCAATTATAATTTTGAGAATTGGAGTAAGAGAAAGTTGTGTGAGTGTTTCACACCAGTTTTTTTTCTTTCAGGCATTTCTTAAAATCGTTTTTCCCTTAAAAAAAATTTCCTATCCATTGTATTTAGCTCCAAATCAGAGAATGTTTATGGCATTGTACATAAGCTTTGTTTAAACAAACAAAAGTATAAAAAAAACGCAAATTTAATCATAATACAAAACGAGCAGACATTTTATTTTATATATTAATATTTTATAATTTGGTTATTTTTGTTTCACCTGTATTTAGGTAATGAATCCAGTTTTTGGCTTGACTTGCTGAATTGGCTCTTATGCAGAGGGGCAATGAATGTGCAAGTTTTATTGGTTGATCTTAAAAATTTAGATCGTTCTAAAATGCAAAGGTATTTTTTTTTCTTTCTTTCTTTGTTTTATGAAACTGAAAAAAATGTTATTACTATCATTATTATCATTATTATTTAATCATTCTGAGCTTTCCATTGGTTGGAATGAGATACTGGTTTATACCAAGCACCCTTACTTATTCAATTTAAAAATTTCCTCACTATTCTGCAGGAATTTAAAATGGCCGAATTCTGCACCCTAATATAAAGCTCCTGCTTGTCCTAAATTCTGAATACTTCACTTGAGTTGGGAAAGTATTGCTCTGCAGCTTTCCTAAACGAGGTTCAAGCCTTCGACAGGGTTTGGTATCCGTGTTTGCTATCATACTCAAGGGAATCCTGCCCTCAACCTAATTACCTAATTTTTCTCACGTTACCTCATTGACAGATTCCGGGTTAGGGAATGGGGCAGGATTTTCCCCCTTATTACCTAATTCTCTCTGGTGTTTCTCAAGGTAGCGTACTTATTCCAACCCTCTACCAGATATACACACTTATATACCTACTAATTCCCAAACCACCATATTTACATTTGCAGATGATACAGACATATACTTTCCAGTCGCACAGATCCTGTTGTTTCTTCCCGAAAACTACAACAGCTCAACCTACTAAAAGATTGGTGCCAAAAAAGGTATCCCCAACAGTTTTCTTTCACAATATTCCTCTGCCTTCATCTAATCATGTTCGATACCTAAGAAAGTATATAGACAAAAGATTCACTTGGAACCCTAAACTCGACTCAAACGAGTCAGACTGATGAAACGATAAAAAAAATTCTTTTCAGATTACTAGACAAACGATCAAACCAATCTCTCACTAACAAAATACTAATTTACAACACAATACTGAAGCCTGTTTGGACTTATGGACTGTTAAGCGTTCCAATTTTCTTCGCATCCAAACCGCCCAATCCAAAATCCTGAGAAAGATTGAAATGCTTCCTTCTTATGTGACAAATGAAACCATCCGTAATGACTTAAAAATTCCCTACACAAATCAAGTGATCCGATCTCATTATTATAAGTTCCACAAATCCCTCGCTAGCATCCTAAATCTATTGATATTACTCTTCCAGCCAGATCCCTAGAATCCTCCTCGCAGAATGAAAAGAAGCTAGCCCTGAGATTTACTCCTAAGTGAAGGTGATAGTGTCTAAAATATAAATACTAATAAGTGTTAATATTTGAAGTGTTACCACTGGGTTTGTCCGCAAGTGGTATCTGTTGCATGCAGTTACTTGGGGAGTAGCGAACCCACGGGTTACCACAGCTCAGTACTCCATGCACTTCGTCAGAACAGTGGATAATACACTTAAACTAAATACACTCAACACATATAGCTCAGTGGTAGTACGCTGGACTAGCAACGCGGAGGTTGCGGGTTCGAAACCAGCATGCTGCCCTTAGTTTTCTCTTCATAGGTGCCTATACAACTCATTGTCCGGTGATGGGCAGGCTGTCTGTAGCTAGAGAACGCTGCTTGGAGACCCGCAGTGCACTGTGAAGGCTCTGGGGGGGCACAATAGATCTTTCGGGTCGCAGTGCGATAATCCCCTACAACAATCTACATCTACATCTTATCACTGGGTAGCTTCTCCTCTCTGTTGTTTTGTATTTTTATTCTTTTATGTATCCTTAATATTTGTATACCAATAAATAGTAGTTTTATAATTCTATGAAAATAAAGAAAAAAAAAAGTAATCAATAAGCAAACTACAAAACAAATTTTGTATACAATTCGACTGAACGTCTTCATTATTTTGTATGTACTTTTAACTTCTTAACAGACTGACTGCACATATTCAAGTATATATTTAAAAATTTATATTGGTTACAGATTAACAAGCATTATGAATAAACATCCTGGAGCAAATATTAGGAGGCGACTAAAAGGGAGACCCTGCACTGGACAAGTCGTATCTTCTAATAAGATATGTATGAGTCCTTGTGTGGAAAGTAAAATCTAGTTGTGTCACTCTTACTTCAACAACTAGAGACATTTGGCGTATGCTTGTGGCGAAGCCATCGCCCATCCTGCGGGGTGCAATCAGCTCTGGCTCTCCAGGTTGGGGATTCCCTCCCCAACCCATCCGTAACAAATGGAGAATCAAAATTAACAGTCTAAAATCTACGCACATGACATTCAGACTATGTAAACCTACATGTCCAACAGTTTACTTCAACGACACACCGCTCCCGGAGAAAACTGTTTACACGTTATCTTGGAATCCACTTAGACCGCCGATTAACTTGGAACCCCCATATCAGACTTAAAAGGCAGGCTTTAAATCAGAGATTTCGACAATTACGACGATTGCTAGACGGAAAACTAAATGACAACCTCTTCAACATGATACTAATTTACAAAACTATAATTCGACCTATATGGCTGTACGGTTGCGAAGTTTGGGGTTCTACCAAACCTTCCAACCTGTACAGAATACAAGCGTTCCAATCTAAACCTTTACGACACATTACTGACGCACCCTACTATGTCTCAAAACCTTACACTACACACTGATCTCAATATACCATTCGTTACAGACACAATCACAACCAAATACAAAAAGTTTCACGAAACACTATCACAACATAACGATTCTCTCATCTCCAACTTAAGCTTGCCACACAATACAACAAGGAGACTGAAAAGGAAATGGCCTAGGGATAACCTTCGCAACTAAACGCCCTAACAATGCCAGGAGTATCATCGCTGGATCGCTTCTCCACTCGAGTTTCTCAAGCCAACAGTATCAGCAGTGAGCAATAACAATTATTGTTATGATGTAACAGATTTTGCTTATACAATAAATAAAATAAATAAAAAAAAAAAGGAAGTGTACGCTTTTTTTTCCAATTATAATGTACATCTAAGTAATATTTCAGTTTTTGTGATTTTCTCCATAAAAACACCGACGAATTTTATTAAATTTGGTATACTAACTGTAAAGTTTGTCGATTACAATTTTGAAAACTGGAATAAGAGAAAGTTGTGTGAGTGTTCCACACCAGTTTTTTGTTTGTTTTCTAATTAATAAAGTAACTAATTAAAATTAGTGTATATGTAGTTATAAACATGGCCACCAGATAGCAACACCTACTGGGAAATCAATTTTATTTATGGTTATACAGTTTGTCACTAGGTGTCACTAGTTACTTGGGAGTCCATTACGCTAACCATTTCCCGTCCCTTCGCAAAGACGCATTTTAAACTATTGAAAATTTTTTTACATCAGAGGATGGCGCTGTGATCGGGTGGCAAATTTTGGAACTACAATTCTGTATATCTAGACGCTTATGCTTTCTAGCGGCAATCATTTGAACTACTACAAATTCTAGATTAAGTAAGTGCTGTAACCTGGCGGTGAATTCAGAAACATTAATTTTATTCTGTTGTAACTATTTTTCTTTTTTTATTTCAACTAAAATGTAAAATTTGAATTTTTTTTTGTTTGTTTTATAAGAATTCAGTACTAATTTTTTAATATAAACTTCATCTACAACAATTACATTCTCAAAGCAGTTAGAAAAAAAAAATTATATTTGTTCCTTATCTCGTTTTTTTTTTTATGTCTACTATTAATTATTCAATTATTTTTTAAAGGGGACTAATTGTGACTCTAAAATTAATTATTTTCTCCCTTATTAAGTTACATGTATTTATTATAAATACCGATTTAAAATATTGTTCCAAATAATTGTGAAGGGTGTTCAATACCGAGATTTAAATTTTCCTGCAAATTGCCGTCACAAGCATTGCTACTGGATCGATAGAGACCTTGCTATCATACAAGGCAATCTTATTTAGGTAAATAGTATAATCCTCACCTCCTTTATTTATCTGTAATACATGTCCACTAACCGTTTATTTGCAAATAAATTATACAATAAAGGAATGAAGGGTGATTGTTTTACACCAGATTTCTTTTTCCTAAATCGTGGCAGTAGACTAAATAAATTTAGGGATGTCAAATCTATACTATGAGGGAAAATGCAGTCTTCGTCAACAGAGCATCATTTTGATTGGGAACATTTTTTTTTTCTTGTACAACCTTTATTTGAATCTTATTTTTCGCATTATTTGTTTGTCTCAAAAGTTTTATTTTCGGGACTTCATTAGTTATTTATGGGTACTTTAGAGAAAAGCATATTGCTAATCAGTTATTTTAGTGATACTTTAGAGAAAAGTATATTCCTATTGTTCCTTCCGAAAAATGTGGCAAATAAAAGTGATAGGAATTTATATGTATAGATAGTATTCAACGTTTAAAAAAAATCTCTGCAGCCAATTTCGAGAAAATCACGAAAAAGTGAAAAAAAAAAACAAACATTCAGTAAATTCGCACTGTCGGATGGATTTTGCCGTCTGTGCAATCCAAAAAGTAATTTCTGGCAAATTGAATTAATTAACTAGTTGTGATCTTAATTTGTTTAGAAAGTTAAACTTTTCCACTTCTATGGCAGGTTGCAGCGCTCGTTCTAGCGGTTACGTCGCCCGGACAAAAAGACAAATTGCCGCCCCTTCATATATGTACACTACCGATCAGAAATTTGGGATCAGTAAAAAAATTTAGTTATTTACTAAAATTCTTTAAAGAAAAATATGGTAATTATTTAGTTTAGTGCCCCCAATATGGCCGACCACTAGATACAGTAACCTTCTCACTCCCACTCTTCTGTCACAGTCACTATGAAATCCATGACATCGATAGTATCGATTTAACCATCTATCTTTTTACAGCCATGAAAGTAATAGTATACAGATAATGACAGCTATATTGATACAGTAGTCAGAATGTACATTCTGTGCATAATCTATACCTACATGTACTTATTTTTGACCAAGTCTATATGAAATATATTTGGCACAATTAGCTACTTGCTATTAAACAGTAGCATTTGCTGTATCTAAGGAAATTTAGTAGAATAATATAAATATCACAAAGTACCAACTTGTTGCGAATTTCGTATTCATACACACTACATATACTCATTCATTTTCCAATAATTGTTTACTATTCATCAGACATTCACTTGTCAAATTACATTGAGTTTAATGTTTTCTATCGTTTTTGGTGGGTCTAATTTAAATTTAAACGTGAAAATGCGAAGAGGTAAAGACACGAGTAGTGAAATTCGTAAAATCAGAATTGAAAATAGGAAAAGAGGGAAAAGTTTGCGTGAAATTGAAAAATTAATAAATAAAAGCCATGCTATAGTACAAAGGATTATTAACCGATACAGAATTGAAAATAAGGCAAGAAATTTAAATAAAGGTTGCTCAGTAATAATGATGAACAATTCCTAGTAAGAAAAGTGCAAGAAATTCCTAAAATAAGTGCCCCAAGCTTAGCTGTGGAGATGAGTTTTAGGTTGGGAAGGAATATTAATCCTGTGACTGTTCGTAGAGCCTTCAAAAGAAATTCGTTTTATCCAGCACTTTATGACTACTGTATGAATATGACTGTCATTAACAGTATTTATTCCTTTCTTCTTACAACAATTTCCACGCCACCTTGCGATACGTGCCTGGCGCGCTTCGCTTTGCTATTTAGGTGAGCGATCACCAGGGTAAATGAGCTATTTAATAATTACAATCATTCATCAGTTAAAAATTAGGGATTCCAAGTTAATCTATTTTAGGTTTTACTTTAGTAACTCATTTCTCCTAGTTACACTATGACAAATGAGCTTATATTCTTTTTTTACAATTAAGCAACAATTACAATTTGGAAAATTTTTTTTTAAATGGAGTTTAAAACATTCTACATCTATTTTTGGGATTTTAATTTATTTGCAAAGATGGCCAGAAGGCCACGTTTTTTCAACCAGTAAACACCCGTGCCTCTGCAAAAACGCGATGACTTCCGATTCATCCGGGGACATACGAAGAGCTTTAGCTAATTTGTATTCACAGTTATCGCACATTTGTTTATTGTATATGAAAAGAAATACCAGTGAAAGAAAAACAGGAAGGTATAAATGTAAAATAATCAGATAAAAGTAAAATGTAAGATATAAAGGAGAACTGTAAAAATTTGCCTGCAAGTGTATTGGAGCTCTGTACAATCTGCACTGATAGCAGAGTGACCGTTAACGGCAAAATTTTTGATTTCCTCTTGTATATGTGTGTGTGAGATTTTCAAAATCAAAAGTGGGGGTAGTGTGCAAAGAGAAAATTATAGCAGACTGACCGTTAGGCTAATATTTTGATTTCCTTTTGTATGTGTGTGTGAGATTTCCATGTTCCAAAGTGGGGGTAGTGTGCAAAGATGAAATTAAAAGAAATAAAATAAAAAACATGAACATATTTTGTTTACTTGAAATAGCTGCTTTTATTAGGGCCCCCCAAAAAAATAAATAGCGAAAAGTGGAAATTAAAGTGACACATATAATAGGAAAAGAAATCGATATTTGTATAATCGGAAGAATGAAGGGAGCATGTGAATGTAGGAAGAGTGGGAGCGAGAAGGTTACTGTATCTAGTGGTCGGCCATATTGGGGGCACTAAACTAAATAATTACCAAAAATATAGTTTCATTGTAATAAGAATTTTCCAGTAACGTGATTTATGCATAATACCTCCCCCATTTAAATGGCACCTTTTAAAATTAATATTTTATTAACTTAATATACTTCGAAGGATACCTTTATACGCCCGGAGCATTTGCGGTTGCCCAGGAGCCTCATTCACGCTTCTATCAAGGAACGGATAGAAGACTAGCATCTGCGATGGTGGGAAAGAACGCCAGGGCAGAGGCAGACTAAATTCTTTGTTAAGACATTTACCTACATTCACCAGGGATCTACTGAGCCTTAACCGAAGAGTTATAAGGATACTAGTAGGTCTACTAGCAGGGCATTGTAAGCGGCTGAATAGGCACATACCCCATTTACTACTAGCAGACAACGCGTTATGCCGTTTCTGCAGGGCCGAGGAGGAAACTCTGGCATACATCCTGTGTGTGTGCCGACCTGGCGACGACAAGGTTTCTTCAACTGGGGGCTAGCAATCCCGAAGCCACGAGCTTCGTGACGGAGCCACTTTCAGATTTGCTGGGCCTGATTAAGAGGGCGAAGCTGAGGGATGTCATACCCAGGGAATACACAATAGACCTCTCAATGAAGATCGCAGTGGAATGAGGCGTGGCCCTCCCCCATCCAATCTAACGTAATATAGACTTTGCCCTTTAAGAAACAATTTACCTCTTGGATTTGTTAGTAATTCACAGAGAATAATTTCTTTCAAATTATTGATTCTGTTTATAGATTAGGACTTTAAATTGTTTGTCAAGAAATCATTATTTACTTACTTTTTATTCTATTTTATTTGGGATTACTTCACTCCTTGAGCTTCACGGTTTACGAGTATATCTTCACTGAAGCAGCACTCTGTTTGCGTGCTAATTCTATTCTGTTCAGAGAAGTATATGCTTGTTCAAACAAGTTCAAGCATCGTCCTTCACAAATTCTGCGATTATTTTTCAATAATAAAGTAAACATTTTTAGCTTTAACACAAAAATATTTTTCCCACACTTACAGCCAAAATGGCGCCCCGGACAAATGTCCGGGTTGCCCTCCCCTAAGAGCGGGCTCTGATTGAAGCCCTTCTTCAGGAGCTCTTTAGGGTAGGAGACTGAAAGGAGACTTTAGGAGAGTAGTTGAGACTGAAATGAAGAGATAGTATGCTTTTTATTTAAAAAACAAAAAAAAAATGATTTTAGAGAGGTATTACACTAACTGTCGGTAACTGTAATTTTAATTTACACAAGCTTTCTTAGTTTTGACATAGAGAGTTCCACATAAAACCGCTATTGTACAAGTAGAATCTTCGCCACAATTTTCATGGTCTGCCCAACTAAACATTGTAACGTTCCAATCAGTTATAAAGAAAATTTCGCCTGGTGTTATATCTGATGTTTTAATCAGCTTTCTTTAAATTGGATTACTTGTTTATTTGAAATATTTTTTCAAATGAGATATACCCTCAGTTCGCCTATTACATACACAAGATCAACCGAATGTATTCAAAATCGGCATGAGAAGAAAATCTTTTAATTGGCGCTTAAGCATTTCATACAAAGAAAGTCGTGCAATTATTGTTTTAGGCCAGTTCAGATTTTTACTTAAAATATACTTTTGATATCTGGATATCAAGATTTTGACATCCCAAAGTTAGTAAAAAATTTTTAACTAATAATAATTCAATAATTAAAAGTTAAAGAAAGGTTCAAATTTCACTTGGAAACCCGACTATGGTTTCGGTCCAGATCCATTTATAAAACTGCTAGGTTATTAAATGGTTTTCTTCGGTCTTCAGCGTATTTTTTTTTTTTCAAGACTCATAAGTATTTTCATTAATCGTTGGATATCTATTATACATATGTAATATATAGGCAAAACACTTTTTATTCAAACATTTCATAGGAAATTGATTTTTTTTGGAGGAATTCCTTTGCTGTAATATCGGCTTTTCTCTAAAGTGCCATTTCAAACATTATTTACATATAGCAAAGTGCCAATGAAATGTGATTTAAAATTCTTAGTTCCACAGAAAATTTGCAGTATTTGGCATTTACGAAATGCAGTAAGAAAAAGTGAATATGAGTTTCACAGCATATTTATTTTAATTTACATTTTTCTAGTAAGGGCAATGAGCTATGAAATGGCCAAATTAGGAAATAGGAATTAAAAATAAATATTCACAACATGTTACTCTAATTAAAACAAATGCTATAGAGATATATTATCCAGAAAAATATTTCAGCCTTCCATTATAAAAAGAAATAGCACTAAATAAACTGAGATTTTTTTAAATTTTATTGTTTAAATATAATTTTCGTAAACTAATCTCATAGCTATTATTAGTAGTTACTTCAAAATTGAAAAAATTAGCTATCAATATTAAATTATATTAATTACAAAATAAACATGTTTATAACCATAATATAAATATAGTAAGACCCTTATAAAGACATTTAAAATATTATAAGAAACATCCTTAAACCTCTAGAGAATGGAATGATTGTTCAGAACATAGAAATCTAACTAACAACAATATCTTTAGTTCACAAAAAAATATGTTATCAATCATTGAGAAATTTATTAATATGAGGAGCAATAACTTCTGGTGTTTCTAGATGAATATGATGACTACCTTCCAAAACTAAATTCAAACAAGAGGTATTTTCAGTCATTGCTTTTATCTCTTTATCTTCTACATTTGCAAATTCATTGTTTATTCCTCCGGCTGCATGAATATTCAAAACTTGACATTTTATTCTGCTTGCTAATGCCAAATTATATGAAGTTGTGTTTCTTGCAAAAGCATGTGCGTTTAGCCTGTCGTCATGCGTAAAATAATATAAACCATTGCCTAGATTACATGTGCCTCTTGATGCTAAAACAATACACTTCTCTTTGCTTACAGTTAAGTCTTTTGATTTCCTTGATTCTTCCATAGTGTTAACACACTCATCAAAAGTGGATGTGTTAATTTTACTATATTTTTCAGAAGTTAAAAATACATCCATTGCTCTTCTAGTATCTTTTATAAATTTGTGCAAATGACTTGCAGCTCTGAATCTAGAGCAATCAATGTTTATCATTTTAATAACTTCTTCAGGGTAAATGGCTGCATAATTGAAAAGAATATTGCTACCATATGAATGACCCAAGAATACTAGATCTTTATTCCATTTGTACAAATGTTGAAGAAGATATCTTAATTGAAGTATGTAGTCGCCAAAATATATTGATATGCCCTTGGGTAAATGTGAGGACTGTCCATGACCATGGAGATCTAGGCACAATACACTTGGTACGTCAAGCAATGGTAAAAGATTATCGAAAGTATTCAAATTATCAACAATTCCATGAAGCGCTATAATTGGTTGACCGGTTTTCTCGCCCCATCTTTTGCCTGTAACAAATTAACAAATATAAATACAATATTACATTATATGATTCAGTTAAAGATAACATATATGGATTTGAAAAAAATTCTTTTTTTTAAGAAGCACTTTATGTTGAAAGAACATATATTATATTAATGGACAGAGAATTGAGAATATTAATGGAGAAATGTTTGAAAGAAATGCCGGTAAAGTCAAGATTCGTATATATATGATTTATATTTTACTAATTTCATCAGAGTAAATGTCTGTATAATTGAAAAATATTCTGCTACCAAATGAATGGCCAAAGAATACTAGATCTTTTATATATATATATATATATATATATATATATATATTCGTGAATATAATATATATATAGTTAGAGGGTGAAGTTGTTCGCGTTCGAGAATGTGTCACGTGCCACCTGGATATCATCACGAACATCAGTTGCCAGCTTAGCCCATTTGTTCTGGGCCGCGCGTCGTAGTATGGCTAAATAGCCGAAGTCAAGGCGAAGTAGTAATATATATAAGGTAAATTTATATATATAAAGAAAGGATATATATATATAGAGAGAGAGAGAGAGAGGATGTTTTTCTCGAAAATGGCTCCGACGATTTTCTTTATATTTCGTACACTCTCTATACACATAAATACCTATGACTTTTATTTGAACCATTTTCCCCGGAAAATTGATTTTTTGGGCGTTATGGTTTCGACTAACTTACATAGTTTTACCTCCTACATAATAATGTTTTTTTTCCGCCCATAATATTAATTTATAGAATTCAAAATTTGAAGAAAATCGGTTTACCGGATGTGCGATTTTACAGAATAGGTTTTAATCTTTTGAAATTTTCACGAAAATAGTTACAATGATTTTCTTTTTTAAAACAATGCTTTATTAAAGTATCACATTTATTTAAAACATTTTTCAGATAGAACTGATTTTAGAGGGGTATTGGAGGTCTATCAATTAGTTCAAATTTAAATTTGCACAAGCTTACTTAGTTTGAACATAGAACGTTTCACATAATTTCGCTTTCAAGTATACAATAAAATCCTTACCACAATTTTTATGATCAAAAGAAAATTTCTTGATTAAATTGTATTAGTTAGAGTAAGGGAACTTTGTGAGAGTTTCATAACAGATGCTTTAACGGTATATTCAATATGGTTCTAACAGCTTTCTTTAAACTACATATAAATCATGTAGAATCTTTTTTTAAATAAAATAACAACTTTAAACATTTTTAGGAGTTCTGTGAAAGTTGCGATAACTTTAACTGCCATTTCAGTACTGTTGAGATTTCCAAAGGTGCTGCCTCATAACCTATTGTTAGTCTCAAGTTAAATCTCTCCTTTCATTCTGTACTGTACAATAAGTGATCCCATTACTTATTTAATCTAAAGGTTGAGCCAAAATTTGTCAATTAGATTTATATGAATTGCAATATGAGTAAGATGTGTGCGTGTTTCACATCAGGAAATATTGCGATCATGCCAGATTTTCGAAATTGAGTTCTCCCCGGAAATACATGATTTGGAAGTTCTTGAATATGAAAAAAAATTTTTAACGAATGGTCTATTATTCCTTTACCTTTATATTAATTAAAGATAATGAAATGGGACACAAATATTCCAAGCCTGAAGAAAATTCGGAAGTGCTACACTATTCAGTTTTACTCAATTTTCTTGAAAACTATTTAAATAATTAAATTATTTCCTATAAACTTGACATACAAACTACAGATATTTTAGACATACAAATAACAAATATTTCACATACTTTTGTTTGGCACATTTTCCCCAAGGAAATTAGTTTTAGAGAAGTTTTAGAGAACTTGTATTATTAGGCTTTCCTTCAAAGAGCAGTGTGATTTGTGGTTCCATCATATATTACGGTATATAGGGCTTGAGTGCTACAAATTTTTAATAAAAGTTCTAACTTTGAATAACATTTTTCTAGTAGAACTTTAACAATAAGAAAAAGTCACGTGTCATCAGATTATTGTTTCCTTGTATTGATTGTAACAATCATATTATATTTCATTACTATTTAATTTTATTAAAATGTTAAACATCGTTTCCTGTAAAATGTGTACGATATTTTCTTATAATAATTTAATGAGATTGTAAAGCATGAAAATTATTAATCAAATGACAATGACTGTTTAATGTTATCTGCACCGGATTACTACGCGCAACTAAGGAAGGCTGAAATGGTATATTTGAAGAGTTGGTGATATTTAAATTTCAGACGTTTTATCTGAAGAATTTTTTTCAATATTGGTTAAACGTAATGCATGCAGTCCATAAGGAGAAGCAGAAAATTATTGAAGGTGTACTGATCCTAATCCATGACTAGCATAATAAGCACAGGGGGCAATAATGAGATTACAAAATGAAACTGTATGCTGTTCCTTCTCGCAGAAATGATCCAAAAACAGAAATATACATTGTTTTTTTTTTTTGTTATTGAGAAGTATTTCTTAGAAGGCTCAATTAAATAACGGATAGCTGGCGATGATACTCCAATCCCTCTTCATGAGAATAAAATTAAATAGATAAATAAATAGAGTCAACCATTTCTAAAATTGTGTCATCACACAATACTGGACGAGAATCGGAAGAATGTCAAAATGGAACACCACCTAAAAGAATTATGTGGAGAAGTAGGCATACTGTAGTTAGAATGTAAAGATTTTTAATCAAGCGCATATTGTTTCTACCCTTTTTAATATTTCCTAATATTAATATTATTTACCTTTATTATTAATGAAAAATTATAGGAAATGTAAAGATCGATACCTAACATTTATTTGCACTAATTTTCGATTTATCCATTCATTTTTTATAATACACTGGATACCATTATTAAATTGCATACCATATTAAAATGATGGTACAGACAAAGTTATGCGGAATTCATATCCTATCTTTATATTATACTAATTGGTAAATGTTGTCGTTATTCTGAAAATTGAATATTAGTTATGAATCAAGATTAATTACTATTCCATAAGTATTGTACTAATTATCGGAACCCTTAGGGCAATCCCTATAAATTCTTCCAAGAGTCCCTCCAAGGGATACTGTTTAACCTTAATTTTTTTTTTATTTGTATAATCACGTTTAATAAGAACTCATTATAAAATGAATGGGATTCTGACGATGGAAAATTAGAGGAAAAACATAGGTGCCCTTATTTATAAGAGAAAAGTCAAACTCAAAGCATACTTATATATAAGAAGAAATACAAATTAAGAGTAATTAAAACCACAGAATTAAAATATTATGCTTTTATTTTTTGTACTAATAGTGCATTATAAACAGAAGCCATCAAATTCATTAATAAACAACTTAAATTTTTGTAAATCAATAAATAAATAAAATAAATAAATCAATAAATTGCAAACTTCCCGTATTGTAATCATAATGAAATTGTACATAAATGAACAGACAAAATAAATTTCAAATACAGTTGTATACAAGTTTATTAACTATTAAGAAATTTATTGATGTGAGGAGCAACTACTTGTGGAGTTTCTAAATGAAGATGGTGACTACCTTCCAAAATTAAATTCAAACAAGAGCTACAATTTCTACTCATTACTTTAATATGTTTATCTTCTTCTAGTCCATATTCTTCAGTATTTATTCCTCCGACTGCATGAATATTCAAAACATTACATTTTATTCTACTTGCTAATGCCAAATTATATAAATTTGTGTTTCTTCCAAAGGAATAGATCTTCAATCGTTTATCATGCGAAAAATAATATTTACCATTGCCCAAATTGTTCGTGCCTCTTTTAGCTAAAACTGCACAATAATCTTTATCTAATGGCATGTGTATAGACTCCCTAACTTTCACCGTATGATTTACACAATCAATAAAGCTATATCCACTTATCTCAGTTTCTTTTTCTGCGTTTATAAATTCATCTGCTGATTTTCTTGTTTCCTTTATAAATTTATTTGTTTTAATGGCATTCCTGAATCTGGCACAATCAATGTTGATCATTTTACTAACTTCATCAGGGTAGATAGCGGCATAATTGAAAAGAATAATGCTACCAAATGAATGACCCAAGAATACTAGATCTTTATCCCATTTGTAGAGATGTTTAAGTAGATATCTTAATTGAAGTAAATAGTCGCCATAATATAATGATACACCCTTGGGTAAATGTGAGGACTGTCCATGACCATGGAGATCTAGGCAGAGCACACTTGGTGCATCAAGTAATGGCAAAAGTTTATCGAAACTGGACGCGTTATCCAATAATCCGTGTAGAGCTATAATTGGTTGGCCAATTTGGTCTCCCCATCTTTTTCCTGTAATAAATCAACAATTATAAATATAATATACACTATGCCAACAGCAGAATCAGTTGCTATAAAAAAATAGCAATGGTTAATAAAATATTAATTGATATTTTAAACAATTCATTACTTTTAAGTAGTAATTTAAACTATGAAGAATGCCCCATCTCGAACAAATGTTAACTTCATTATTCTGGTATAAAGTAAATAAATAAAAAAATCCATTAACCAAATGTAGTTAAATATGCCCACTTTCACAGGTGTGGATAAAGCAACTTTAAAACCATACTTTGTTCTTTGTTGATTCAATTCATACAGCTTCATTGTAAAAATAATTTTTAAAAATGAAATTTTTCAGCCGAAAAAATCCTAAAACAAAACTTTAATGTTAAGCACAGTATTATCAAATTGGCTGAAATGAATTGCGCAACAACTGCAATTCAGCTCAGCTACAGTTTTGCTATGTATATGGCGGATATTATGCATAGTCGGATCTATGCTTTGATTGTCATTGCAAATTGGATCACAGGACTAACAACAGCATATTTAGCCGAACTTCAGTTATACTTTACAGTATGGGATTTTTTGCACGGTTTTCCTCGTAAGTGGACTATGTTAGATCAATGTGTATGAATGCCTGAAGAAAGTGGGTTATCTGTTGAATTAAAACATCTAGAATATAATATGACTCCCAAAGAGAACGAAGAGACGAAAGATTAGTAACTACGTCTTCTTATGACATCTCTCATAAAAATGGCTCATAATAGAGTACGGGAACAGGGAGCAAAGCTAAGGCATACCAAAATTGTCTTCGATATATCGCATAGAGCATCTCCTTATAACAGTGAAAAGTGAGTCAATGTTACAGGCAGTATTCCTAAGAATATTCATTTTGACTGCTTTGATCTGCTTTGTTATCCTCGCGTTCCTCTAATTTGGGTCGGAATTCTGAGGCCGAACTTGGGTTTTATATCTTGCCTCTTCCAGCCAGTTATAACTGATATGGGCTTGATATGAAATTTAAAAGCACAAAAGGCTCAGCTAGGTCCTATTTCTTCCTTCTTCCCTATCCCTAGTCATCAAATAAGACAAAGACCTGCGATATATCAGTACACTCAATTTGATGCAATTGGTGAGTATGACAAAATTATTAAGTTAAAATACTTGTTATGATCTTTTTATCGCAAAATTGTGGATGATGATTTGTATAGCTTGCAAAAGAATGAACCTAGTAAGGTTTTGAAATCCTTTCCCATTGTCAAAGCTATTTTAAGGTTTTATATGTTTTATTTATTTAGATTAAATTCTTTAGTTCGGAATTAACCCGGTTACTCATAGATACTATTAGAAACGTGAGAAAAATAAAATTACATTAGTCAAGAGCGAAATAAATTATATTATTGAGGAATGAATGAAACTCGATTTACATTGGACATAAACATGGATGGATTAATCTCAGAATCCAGGATGAGCGGCAACTATGAAATTCTATTCGATGGCAAAGATTAGTAATTGAGTGGTCCTCTTTCACAGAAATGGCTCACAATAAAGTACAGCAATAGGGATGCGAAGCTGAGGCACACAAAAATTCCCAACAGCTCATAATAATTTAACATATCTAGACACTTAAACAAATGGTTAGAGTTTTAATTTTCATTGGTCATTTTTTTGTGATACTCGCACACACCTTAGCCCACACTATCAGGTCCTGCCCTCCTAACCATCCTGGTCTAGTTCCTGGCCGCTCAGGCTATAAATTTCGGTCGTCCAACTGCCATCCCATCCGGATCTTCAGATCATACTTTCCTCAGCGATGGTTTCGTCGGATGGATAAAGTGATTCTGAGCATGAAGCCCATTCAAGAAATCCCGCTTATAATTTATAATCGTTTGAAAATTACTAATAGTAAAATAAGTGCTTCAATCCAACTAATTTGGTTGTTGGACGGTAAGACCCCTGAATAAATAGGTATTACTTTCCTGAAAAGTTGCACCACTATTAAAACATACCTAAAGACTAACTTGGTATATATTATGATAATTGCTTTTTGACCATGATCTTCGAGTTCATGAAGATATTGTATGCTCTATTCATTATTTTACAGATTGGACAATATATTTTCTTTAAGATGTTACTTTCAAAAGCAAGCCACTTTCGCCCAGTCGCTTTCTTTAGGAGCTACGATTTAGCTCCATACAACAAAACTGGACGAAGCACCACCTTAAGAAGAAATAATTTTTGGTGGTGAAGGTTTTTATATATTGTAGATATTCATAATAACAATTATTCAGTAGATGTGCCACGGCATCCTTCTCCGCCGGTAGAACAGTCCTAGATATTTAATGCCTGAACTTTTTGTAAAGATCTATCATGGAATGTGTGTAAATATAGGTTTGGAAATATTTTCTAAGCTTTGTTATAAATGTAATAGCTACATATGTATATTGTGGAAGCTCTGAACTTCCCCTTTCTAAATACTGGATAATTATATTTGCCTCTATTCTCAGGATGTTTTGCACATCTCCATAAGAAGCAATGATTGGTCCTATTTTTAATTTCTTAAAATTGTTTTTTAATTGATCTTATTTTTAACGAATGCCGTATTTAACGCAGCATAATTTTGCTCGGATTGAGGCACGCCTCAGATGCATGACCGGTCCTAGCCTCAGTCCCGATCCTGGCATCTTCTTCATTGATAATCTTACTTATCTCACAAAAAAACCCAAGTACACATCACTGTATATTTAAAATAAATATATCAGCACTATCGCGATTAGAGATATTTAGCCAAATTAACTCCTAAAAGTAACCAGTGTACTAAAGATATCAAGAAATTAAAAAAACAAAAACAAATATCAGTTTATAGAACCTTGGGTTAATTGGTTTCGCTAATGAAATTGAAAAAAATGAACATTATTTTTAAATTACTTTACTTCAGGTGGGGACACTAAATCAATAAAATTATAATCACGTGATAAATTAAAAACTGAATTGAATGAATCTGCAAAGATTAATATTAAAACATTACTTGTTAGTTAGAAATTTTATATATTAGAGACTCCAAACTAAAATCTGTAGTTGCATTTAAAAAAAAATAGTTAAAATAAATCCTTTCTCGTAAGTAAAAATTATAATTCAGTTGCATCAGTTAATCGATCTTGAACTTGGAAAAAGATAACGATTCCTTAACAATTTATCTGTCCTTAATAAAAATAAGAAAATGTGGAATTGAAGAGGAAACTAGAAAAAAAAAAACTAAGGAATATATCCATTAAATTTACGTCTTTACAATGGCACATTATTCATTTGTCTTAAGGCATGAAAAAAAAGGGGTATCTAATAAATGAATAGATATAATGAAGAAAATAAATAGTGAAAAACATTTATAGTGTACAAATGTAACACAGCCTTAAAAAAAATTCATCTCCTAGCCAGAAATGGATGAAGAGGAGTGAAATATTTAGAATATTATATACACAGTCATAGTTATAAAACACATATATCAACTATTTAGAAATTTATTAATGTGAGGGGCAATCACCTGAGGTTTTTCTAAATGTAGATGGTGACTTCCTTCCAGAACTAAATCCAAAAATATACTACAATTTTCCTTCATTATTTTTAGATGTTTACCTTCTTCATGTTCATACTCACCAACATTTATCCCTTTCGTTGCCCGAATATATAAAACTTTACACTTTAGTCCAGTTGCCAATGCTAAATTATATGAATATGTGTTTCTTCCAAAGGAACTGTTCTTAAATCGTTTGTCGTGCGAAAAATAAAATTTACCATTGCCCAAATTATTAGTGCCTCTTCTTGCTAAAACGGTACAATTCTCTTTACTTAATGGTATTTGTACAGACTCCCTTATTTTTGTCATATGGTTTAAGCAATGATCAAAATCATATCCTATTATTTCAGTCACTTTTTCTGAACTTAAAAAACCATCTATAGAATTTCTGGTTTGGTTTATAAATTTGTTAACTGGAGAGGTACTTAGATATCTTCCACAATCAATGTTTACAATTTTATTAACTTCTTTTGGATAAATAGCGGCATAATTAAAAATAAGGCCACTACCTAACGAATGACCAATGAAAATCAAATCTTTATCCCAATTGTATAAATATTTAAGTATATATCTTAAGTGAAGTAAATAATCGACAAAATGTAATGATATGCCCTTGGGTAAATGTGAGGACTGTCCATGACCATGGAGATCTAGGCATAAAACACTTGGTACGTCGAGTAATGGCAACAATTTATCGAAACTGGACAAGTTACCAAGAAATCCATGGATTGCTATAATTGGCTGGCCGGTTGTCTCGCCCCATCTTTTACCTGGAATAAATAAATAGAATAATTCAAAATTATATCATGCTACCTACATAATTATTTACCCATTCGTTATCAACATGAAAAAATTAATAATTACTTGTTTTAAAGATCTTTGTAAAGAAGCGATGTCTTAAACTATCATTAATTAACTGAAAGTTATAAGATGGATTGAATAAAAATAAAATTTCGTGTAATATATCTAAATTTGCAATTAGAAAATATAATTTGGACATTTACCGATACATACCGAAATTTGGACTAAATAACAAAAAAAGAAATAATAAGGTCCCCCAATCACAAGTATATAGAAATATTTAGAGTATATCGCAATGATTGTAATTAGAATAAAATTTAATTAGATTAAAATTATTTCCAAATTTGGAAAAGAGTTCGATCGTTTGAAGATCTAGCGCTGAGTCCGCAAAGGAGGAAAGCATCAGAGAGAGATGTCTTGATTATTAGTGTGTTAACACAGTCTTGTACAGAGCAGAATCCGTTTACACATTTTTGATTATGATCTTACGTCTGTGTTCTCACATTGATAATCAAGGCAGCCTGACGAAGAGCGAACGTAAACACACAAAATGAAACAGGCTACCATGGAAAATATCTCTGATGATCTGGGTCCAATTATAAATGAATGGTTATGCAGAGTCGCAAATAAGTATTCCTGTTCCAGAAGTATCTGAAAAACTCTCTCCATATCCATTGTAGCTTCTCTATACAAAGTTTAGTAAGACTAGTTTGATTATGGAGCAGAAACCTAGACCCATCTTTAGGGGATAAAAGCTGTTTCAGTGTGAAAAATTTTACGAATAAATATACGGACTAATTTAAAGGGGGAATAATGAATGGGAGATATGACTAAGAAATTGGGAGATCTGTAAGGGGAGCCAACAGTTTCAGACATACCAAGTTAGCAAGATTCCATGGGGCAGGCCATGCCCTGTGACTGGTTAAGAGAAGAAAAATATCAAAGAACTTTGTTATATCTATCTTTTTTCATTTCTATAACAATAAGTAGATATAATTTATAAAACCTGAGGAAATTGAAAAAGATTATTCAAATGCACCAGATAATTTATTATTCCCTTAGAAGTTCACAATTTAAGTAAGTGGATCTTCAGAAAACTAAAATTAAAAACAAAAAAAAATCTGTTCGAACATCGCACGTCTTTCTCACTTTCTCTTACGACATTTCCAAAACATTCAACTGACTAACTTTATTCATACATGGAATTTTTATAATACATTTTTATGTAACGTCTTTTCTACGTTTTTGTAACGTTCTACATTTTTATGTAACGTCTTTTCTACGTTTTTGTAACGTTCTACATTTTTTTAAAACGTAAATATAACTTAAATGACAATTTCGAGGGTCTAACGTCATAGCTCAACCAGAATACCCTAGAATATCACAAATCACTTTTCTGGGAAAAAATTTTTACACGAAGCCTTGACAAATGTGAATGTGATTACAAAGCTTAAAGAAAATATTTAGAGCAGTTTCCTGGAAAATGGAGAAGATAAAAACTGTAAAGTGAAAACAATTCTGTAACATTGTACACCGAATATAAAGTGTTACTCAAATATAATATAAAATTTCAACTTTTTGTTATTTTTAGTTTTGGTGTTTCGCTGTTCATCACACATTTGTTGGTTTTTTAATGTCACTACATGTATTTATTAGAACAATGCAATCAAAAATCAAACTCAACATCTTTTTATCTGACAATACATGCAAATGTTAGTGAAACAAGTTTATATTTTAATCATATATATCGTACTATGAATTTCCGAAGAAAACATGTTTATGAAAATCTGCTGCAAATGAACGTTGAATAACAAAGAAATTTAACCAAAATACCGAATTAAACACGGTAAGATTAAGATAACAGAAACTATGCATTCAAAAATCAAATCTTTATGCTTAACAAAAGATGAAGAAGTACAGTGAAATAAGTTAATAAAATAAATCAATATAAATAAGAAAAAACTTAATAGTTAATGCCATCACCGTCTTCAATTCCACCACTGGTGAACCTCAGTAGCACTTAGTTAATCAATAGTAATAAATGTTTAAATTATTTGATGGTTGTCTAACATTTTATTTATTCGGTTGGTACAGAATTAAAAAAAAAAAATAACCGCTAGTTGCCAAAATTTCTTGATTTATTTCCTCACCCTTCTCACTTAAAAGAATTACAAAAAGTAGGTTTTGTAAAGTCTATTTTCATCGACCCGCTCAAGACCTACCTTTTTTTTTAATTCTCTGCCCTAAAGATGAGAGGAAATAGACAAAATGTTAGCAAATGTTTTTTTTTTAACCATGACTAAACTAAATAAATCTAAAACAAATGTTTAAAGTTACAAATAATGTCAGAGTTTGTTTTCAACTTTGTTAACTACCAAGAAATTTATTAATATAAGGAGCAACTACTTCTGGGGTTTCTAAATGCAAATGATGACTTCCTTCCAAAAATAAATCCAAAAAGGAGCTACAATTTTCATTCATTACTTTTATATGTTTATCTTCTTCAAGTTTATACTCTTCATTTCTGAATCTTCCGCTAGCACGAATGTTCAAAACTTGACACTTTATTCTACTAGCCAATGCTAAATTATATGAATGTGTGTTTCTTCCAAAGGAACTGTTCTTAAATCGTTTGTCGTGCGAAAAATAAAATTTACCATTGCCCAAATTATTAGTGCCTCTTCTTGCTAAAACTGTACAATTTTCTTTACTAACTGGTAATTGTATAGAGTTCCTTACTTTTACCATATGGTTTACACAATCATCAAAATTATATCCTTTTATATCAATTTCTTTTTCTGCATTTAAAAAGCCATCTATCGATTCTCTTGTCTCCTTTGAAAATGTGTTTATCGAGGTGGCATTTAGGAATCTTCCACAATCAATATTGACCATTTTACAAACTTCCTCTGGATAAATGGCAGCATAATTGAAAATGAGACTGCTGCCAAATGAATGACCCATGAATACTAGATCTTTATCCCATCTGTATAAGTGTTTAAGTAGATATCTTAAAACAAGTAAGTAATCGCCGTAATATAACGATATCCCTTTTGGTAAATGTGAGGACTGTCCATGACCAAGAATATCTAGGCATAAAACACTTTGTACATTGAGTAATGGCAAAAGTTTATCGAAACTGGACAAATTGTCAAGAAATCCATGAAGTGCTATAATTGGCTGGCCAGTTTTCTCACCCCATCTTTTTCCTGGAAGAAATTAATAATAATAATTACAATACTACCAAATAGAATAATTAATCTTTTATTAGCTAAGTAAATGTCATAATGTTACAAATAACCTTTTCAATAAGTATTTGAAAGTTGAAATTTATGAGAAAATAGCTTATCGTAGCTTAGATATTTTTTCTAAATTTATAGTTTAAGTATGCAGTTTTTAAAAATTTAGTTACTGCGGCTTATTTGATACTATGATATAGATAATCAGCAAAATATTTGGTTCAATCAATTTATCTTTAAATTGATATAAACATTGTATCCAATGATCAATAACGACAAATTATGGAATGGAATTGACTTCCGTAATTGAAGTAATACTCAAATTAATCAAATTCAAAAAAAAAATATTTACATACATAGATACATTATGCATAACATTTTAAGGCACTAAGTATTTGCGTTCTGTTTATTATAAAAACAACATAATTACTACCCATTCTGAAATCAATAAAAGATAATGTATATTTATTTACATATAAAATGGGAAACTAAAGAATTTATACTACTTAAAGAAATCGAAAACAAATTCATCTCTACAATTTACAACTACTCCTTTATATTATTTACAAATTCTAAATATAATTCAACAATTTTTTCCGGCATGTCCATATGGAGATGATGATTACCATCCAACTTATGAAAATAAAAAGATTTTGCATTCTTTTCTATTAAATTCAATATATCTGGACAGTATTTGATACCACTATCGAATATTTTACTTTTCAATGCTTTAATTATGCATACATTACACTTCATATTTCCTGCCAAAATACTAGCTTGTTCAATATTTATAGCCGACTGATCTGGAGCTTTCAATCGATTATCTCTCGTAAATATCACTCTACCATTAGCTACGTTAGATGTTCCTCTTTCCATTAATATTTTTGCAGACTTCTCTGTCACTGAACCTTTGGTGGCCGTCACCCAAGTCCTAATGGCTTCGTCTTCAGTATAATGTTTAGCTTTTGCTGGATCACGAAATAATAATAAAAGTTTTTTGTCTATCAATTTACCAACACCTTCCGCTCTTTTTAATTCATCTTTATAAGCGTATAACAAATAATCTATTCCAAAATATGAGTACACATCTTCAGGATATAAAGAAGAATAAATAAAACACACGGCTGAACCTCCTGAATGGCCCAATAGAGAAAGATTGTTAAAGTCAAAATACTTCTTAATACGTCGAATTAATGCGGTTGAACAATAGAAACTATAACTTTGAAATGGTGGCAGATGAGAGGACAGTCCATGCCCAGGTATATCAACAGCTAATAGTGAAAAATTGTGAGGTAATTCTTTGGCCAAAAGATTCCACGTTCCAGCATTATCAAGCCAACCATGTATGGCTATTATTGGTTGTATATCCTTGCTTCCCCACCATTTACCTAGAAGAAAAGGAATCACGTTTTCAAAATATTTGTTACATTTCGATTTTTTAACACGTATAGAATTAAAAAAAAATTACTCCCCTATCTTCAATTCCAAAAGAATGGAGCCTTCCAGAAGTGCTTACAATGTCACAATAAACAATACAAATAAGCTACTGTATAGCTGTTCGGAACTTAATCTTAAAAATCAAAATATAGACTTAGTTTTATCTTATTATTAGATTATTTTTTATAAAACGTTTACTTTACACTGTCACATATTTTACAAGGTATTAAATTAGTTCTATGGCTTTCTGGAATTTAATGTGGCCATACTTTTTTAATTATAGTCTGCGCAGAAAAGAAAAAACTGTGGCTCGACATATCCTGCATTTCTTTTCTACTGTTTGTTTAAGAAAAACAGTACTGTTGTTTAAGAAATGTCTAATGCGCACATGTCAGAAAGTTTCAGTTAAAACACGGAGTTTATAAAAATATTTAAAAAACTGACACAAATATTTTGTTGTCTGTCTGAAACTACTCCAAGAAAACACAAGAGTTTGAAAGCAATGTAATGTAAATCAATTTAATGCAAAAGATGTTTACTTTTCAGATATTGCATCCAAAAGTCGCCGCTTTATTCCAATTTTGAATGAAGAAGTCACAATAGTCTTCTAAGGCCGATTGAATATTTAAAGAACAATACAAAAAAAATAACTCCTCAATAAAGAGTAAAATAAAAAGTAATGAACATGAGCACTATATATTTAAGAACTTGCCTGCTATATGCCCCCATGGAACTGGTATCCTTATTTCTTCAGCAGTTTTTGGATCAATATTTAAACGGCTAGAAAGATGAAACGATCTTCTCAAAACGAGAGATTTCAAAATATGCCTACTGATGGACATTTCATCCAAATTCTGTTAACGATGTAAGATATCCCACTAACGCAGAAGTTTATCAACACCTTGTCGATAGACACCTATAAAAAAATGAATTGAAAATATCATTACTAAATGTTAAATTAAGCCTAATATCAACAGTTTTATAAAGAAAGATAAGAGCATGAAACTTAGTTTCAAGTTTTAAATAAAAACAATAAGAGAGAGTAAAATAAGAAGAAATATATAAAAGTTTATAATTACCACAAAGGAAACAAAAGAGATGCGATAAGCTAAATATTAACATTATATCCTTGTTAAATAAAACGCCACATGAAAAAACCCATAACTTTATCGAGCTCATTTTGAAAATAGGACATTTTATCCTCCACTTTATTCTTACATATGTATAAAACCACCCATAACATTTATCACAAAGCTACGTCATTATCTAAATATTTTAATTAGTGTACTATTTTCTTGTTTTATGTTCTTTTTTTTTACTTTTTTTCCTCTTACGCCATGACACGCGGCCCAGTAGTTTAACGAGTAACTAAGAAGAGCCATATCATTATTTTTCAGATTAACTGCTTAAAAGTAATCTCAGTAATGTTAAAATCAAATTTAAAGTAAAAAAATTCAAAATAAACGATTACTGCAAAGAAATACTTATCATATAAAATCTGCGGAAAGCTTCTTTAAGACAAATCCATGAATAATTTAAATTACAAAATAACTGAAATAAGGCCACAAATTTAATATATTAAACAAAACTAATCGGATTACCAATATACTAATATATTTCAGTGCACGTCATAATATCATGAACAATATATGCCATAAAAATCAAACGGTACTTTTCTTATATGGCGATGAGTATACTGGATATAAATAAATATGGTTTAGAAAATTGAGGATCAGCACAGATTAAGCCAACGTTTTACAGTCACTATGTCTTTACCAAGGCACAAGTTGCAAATCATTATGACAAATTAAGAATGTACATGTGTATGCACATGACATTCGTAAATTCTTATAAGTAGGCCCAATTTAAATACATCACTTTCAGAAATTATAATTTTAAATCTTTGCCATAATTATAGAAGGAATCAATTTGTGATTTAATAAAGCCATATTTTTAAACAATTTTCACTTACCTATGGAACAGATATATTACCTACCAAGAAAATTGTTAGTTTAGTTAAGAGTAGTAATAAATATATATAAATTTCTAAATTGGACCATTAACTAGACAAAGTAGTAATATTTCATAATATTATCTTGAGGCACATTTCTTTATACATTTTTCATCTTTATCTATATGAACATTTTACTACTCACTGCTAATTAATTTAAAAATCACTCAGTCTTTATTATACTTTTTAAAATGTGACAATTTAATAGAATAGCGACTTTCATTTGAGTTGCGTCATCAATGAAACCCCATTTCGTAGGTGTTCTGTCTCCCTAGATAGATAAAAGTGCAGTAATTCACTTGCAATAGATAAAAGTTGTGCTAAAATTCCTTATATAATCGAGTTTGGTAACCTTACATATTAGTTCATCTGTCCCATCTCATCTCAATCTAGTTTTTACATTTTCCCCTATGGTTCCACAATAAGTTGCTTCAACATATTCCAATTTAGTGAGAATACCAAAACTACACAAAAGCCTTATCAAATCATGGTATTCAAGTCGTCAGGCCTTAAAATTACAATGAGTTGTTTGTATGGCAATGGCCAGAGGAGTTTTTAAAGAAAAAAAATGTCTTTGCTGCTCTACGTTTCGGGTACCGTTGGTGGGCAGAAGAAGGGCTTTTTCAGGAGCTCTTTAGGTAGGAGAGGAGTGAACTTCAGTCTCAACGTTCACTCCGCTCCTACCCTAAAGAGCTCCCGAAGAAGGGCACCAATGGTACCCGAAACGTAGAGCAACAAAGAAATTTTTTTCCTTTAAAAACTTCTCTGGCTTTGCCGTACAAACATCTCATTCTTATCAAATCATTTTTAATAGTCATTTCAAGAATTTGTAATAGTCATTTCTGTTTTAACCCTTCAATAACAATAAAGTTCGTAACGAAGACAAAAGGTGATCAAAATTGACTGATTATTTGGTCACACTGGATTCTCTCATGTCAAATAGAAGGGTCTGTTCTCTGGTCTAAAATGGACCATCATAGCTATCGACTAATTCGTCATCGTAACGAAAGATTAGGGGGTTCTGGTATAGTGTGCGCTCTACCGTCATGATTCTGCTAATATTAGGACTATTAATCATAAAAATTAATATTAAAACTATTAGTTCCAAAACATTTTTATCACGGTTGAACTTTCATGGTCGTCCCTAATGATAGTAAGCCCGCGAAAATAGAACAGTGATCCAGTTATTTTCGAGTTTGACCTATCTAAGAGTTTTTTTGGAGCCAACAGGGGTTTAAAAGAGATTACTGAAGGGCTTACTCTAGTAATGTAATACTTACTAGAGTAGAGCACATATTTTATACAGTAGATATCATTAGGGTTGGTAGAGCTCACATTTTACCAGCACCGAATAGGGATATTGGTTTACAGGAACTCGAAAACTAATTTGTTCTTAAGCATTAGTGATGTTATATTTTTAATGTAATAATTAACATATGTATTTCATAAAAAGGAAACATATGGTATTATTTTTCAAATATCGTTATTATATTTATGACTGCTTTATCTAAAGAAGAATGTATCAACTATTTAAATGGGCAGAATTGGGCAGCCTCACACAATTATCATGTTAATGCCTGGAAATATAGGGGCTTTCTAATTGAAAATTATTATACTCAATCTCTATTAAATTAATTAAAAACGTAATATGATTTTATTTGTTTTATATATTCCAAAGAATCTAGAAATCTTTTTTCTTATTTTCGTTACTTATTTTCTGATTTTCGGTTTCAGTTTTCTGTTTCATATCAAGAGTGATTATTATTTTATATATAAAAATTTAAAGAACTATTAATACGGCAGATGGACGTTTGTCAATGCTTTGGATAAAATAATTCATTTGTAAATAGTAGATTTTGTAATTCAGTTAATAAAAATAAGTACATTATTATTATATTTATTTATGATTGTGAACAAATATAGTTTAACAATAATTACCAATTATTCCATTGAGAATATAACAATGGATTATTTATATTACATTGAGGAGGATGAAATGAATTTACTGTAATAGAAGGCGTGACCTAATAATGTTCTTCTCAATTCATTTACATTTTCAGGCTTTCTCGCCTTAAGTAAAGCTTTTACCTTTTCTTCACACTTTGTAACCCCTGTTCAGAAGAATATCCAAGATACTCTATATTCTTCTGAAACAAAATGCATTTTTCTCTATTTAACCGCAGATTATTTGCTTTAATTCTATCGAATACCAAATTAATGTATTTAATGTTTCGGCAAAGTTACTTCCTTGCACAATAATATCATCAAAGAAGCAGTACACCAACAATTACTTGTAGGGGTTTGTCCATGAATCTCTACCACAGAGAAGGCGCTACTTTTACTCCAAACATGAGTCTGTTCACCTTATAAAGGCCCTTATGTATACTTGTTTGCAGCATAGCACTTTCATCCTCCATCTGTGTAAGCATTGCTGAGATCTAGGTGCAGATGAAGTTCCCTTCATTCATTTGTGCAAATAATTCCTGGTTTAGGGTATCTTTCGTCCTTAATCACTTTGTTAAGCATCACTTTATAATCTGCACGCAGTCTGATATTTCCGTGGTTATTAGGTTTAACCACGATACTATAAGGGTTCCCCAACCTGAATGTCGACTTTTGTAATAATTTCATGGAATTCCAATCTTTCCAATTCTTCTTCAACTTTATTCTTTATAGACAAGGTATCGGTCGTGGTTTGATGAAAATAGGTTTTTTGGTACTTTTCCGTTAGCCGGCGCAAGCGAAAAAGTGTTGTTTCGCTCGGGAGCCAAGTCGAAGCGAATGACAAAACAGTAACGGAATGAATAAAAGTCGAAAACGTTCAACTATAAACAAATATTAATTAATATTAAGCAAAACAAGTTCAACTATAAACAAATATTAATGAATTGTAAACACTTTTTCGCTTGCGCCCGGCTAACAGAAAAGTACCGGTTATTTATTGTCGATTAAACTCACGTGTCGTCATTCCTTTGGTATGAGTCCAATATCATCTATAAAAATGTCTGTATTCCGCTAGTAAGTCGTCCAGTCGGAATTGGGTAATTGTTATTTTATTTCCCTTATCCATTCTCGTCCAAATATGGCATCAACCTTACTATAATTTCCCCAGAAAATGTTGGTTGTTACATTTACCCCTTTTAGCCGGATTATTTCACCCTTTATATATCTTCATTCAAAGCCGTCTTGAAAAGTCTTCTCTAATCCAAGGTTTCCTAAAAAGTGAGTAGGAGTCGATCTTGTATCCAGTTCCATTGACAGTGGAACTTCAATTTCAATATTATGATTTGTCATTAGTATTGGATGTGAGGTTGTAAATTTCAAATGAGGATGGTTGTGATTTCTGTTTGATGTATCTCTTGCTTTGGCTTTTTACTTTTTTCCTAAGCATTCATGCAGTATGACCTTATTTTGCAGGTTTGACGTGTTTCATTTACAAACTTGGCTGTTTCTATTATTTCCTTAAATGTAAGTGATTTTCTCTCCTGAAATAACATGGTTCTGATTTTAGAGTCTCGTAGTCCTCGAATAAACTAAAATGGAGAAACATTTCAGCAACGCATTGCCCGCAGTGCACTTGAATTCACAATGTGTAATTAAGTTTTTCAGTTCTGTGGCATATTCGGTCACTGTTTCAAATTCCCCTAAATTTTTGGTACTGAAGTTATGTTTGCCCAGGGGATTGGTTAGCAACGAGTCTAGATATTCTTTTAAAATATTAACTAAAAATTCATGTTTTTGAAGTGGATCTTCATGATCGCAGAGGTCGCATAGTCTTTGATGCAGTTGTGGAGTCAAGGGTGAAGTAGTATTACAAACTTTTGTTTTAAGGTCAACATTATTCTTTAAAAGCATAAATATTTTTAACCTCTCAATAAAATTTGAAAAGAATTCATCTTCTTGATAAGAAACAAAACTGATATTTGATGTGGCGCCTACATTTTTATAGAGTCGGAAGACTAAATTCTAATTTGCCCAATTTGTTTGAACCAGTCTTCTACCCTAACCTTACTTTTTAAAAATTTTCTTCCAAATTTGTATCTGTAATTTAGTTCAATAAGAATTTCATTGTCATCACCAAGTAGTTCAATTTGTTCTTGTATGTCCATTCTTTAACAATTAAAAAAATTTTTCTTTCAAAATAGATCAATTTGTTGTGTACTTACTTAATTTTTGGGTTTATTCTTTACATGTATTTTTACTACCTCGTCACCCTTGTTATATTCTAAATGTAATAAATTGAAATTCTTGGTAAGAACCTGTATTTGTTCACAATCATAAATACAATAACCATATATGCAAAATCGGTTTCCTTTATATAAAATACATATGTGTGAATTAATTAGAATAAATACATGTATGAATTAAATAAATAAAAGTGATACTTTATTTATGCTGCTAATGACATACTTGTAAACGAATGGCAATTGTTACTTTCTATATCAAATCTTCATGATTCACTACTTTTCGCCCGTATGCGAAGCACAATTCATTCAGTTGGATAACCCTGGAGAACAGTATTATACATACAAACAGGTTATGTCTTTAGTGTAGGTTTCATTGCTGTAGAGCAGCAAGGAGCATGATTGTGTAGAGGCTTTTTTAGTAAATTTAAGAGATTGTCACAGTTACACTAGTAGTGCAAAAAAGAAATGGATAGTGGCATCCTGATAAATAAGAGAATGTTAAGAAGACAGTTTAAATTGAGGCATACGTGAAAGTGTTAAATTTGATCTAAAAATTAAGTTTAAAAGGTGTTTTTCTTTCCTTCTTTTGCATTCAAATAAATGTTACCATTATGGTCATAATTTTCAGAACTTCGAATTACATTCTAAAATGTCTTCATCGCAATTTGTTTCACCTAAACAGATATTCCTTCTGTTCGTTGGCTTCTGCCATTGTAAATAGACAGGGAAAGAACTTTTTTGAGACAGAAAATGAATTTGCACGTTCTGTCATGGCCAGTCTTCCACAGTACAAAAATTCTCTTGCCCCTACTTTTGTTAAAGAAAATCTCATTGTTGATAAAGAGATAATATCATCAGAAAAAAACACGATAGTTTGGGATAAGTTACCTATAAATGAACTATGTGAAAATTTTAAAAATATTACTTTGGAAGCTAGAATGAAATCATTTCCAATAACAAACGAATGTTACAGTGCAATGATCACAGGAATTTCTAAACGCTGCACAGAGATGCCAGATGAAAATTTAGTAACTCTTTTAGGGTATTTAAGTTTATGGCCGTTTGCATCATCCCCAAAAGAAAAAAACTTTTATCTTTTGTGGAAAGCTTTGGATAATGCATGTTTGACAAGGTGGAAATCTTGGGATTGTAATAAGATTTTCTTGTTTACTGATTTGTGGTATAAATTACATTTAACAAGACAGAGTGATTATGTGTATAGGAGCATTAAGAAGACTGCTATGAATCCCTCTCGGTAAGTTACTTAAACGTTTATACTTAAAAGGAAACTTTTTAAGTAATGTTTACATTGTCGGTCTGGAGCAGGAGCTGAACAAAGGAAGATCTATGGCTTTGTGGGAATGGCCACTGTTTTCCAATGCTGCTGCATGATGGAAGAGTGGCACGAAGAAGTTAAAGTAGTGAGGTTATTTTCTAATAGTCAAGCTGCATTGAAGGTTTAAATAAGCCATGCTGGAGCTCTAACTAGTTGGTAAATATAGGAGAAGACAATGGCCTCGCTTAGACGAGCTGAGTAGAGCTCTTCTGGTTATCCGGCCATGTTGGTATAGAGGGCAGTGAGAGGGAGATCGAGTTGGCTATCCACTCTACCATTTTGTGGTTCCGGGCCAGCAATAGCCATATGTGGTAGAGAATTTAAACAATGGAGGGAAAGGGAATTGGAAAAGCATTGGGAAGACCGGTGGGATGCCTGCAAGCTAAAAGATTTATGAAAGATATAAAACAAGGAGATGTGAGGTATAACTTCTCTCTCTGATTAGGATGCAATTGAGGGCCCAGGGTAGGTGTATTGACTGGTCGCTTTGGTCAAAATAGGCAGGATGTCTAGTCCTTTGTATCAGAATTGTGGCGATGGAATTGGAAACGGTGTACTACCTAGTATAGTGTCCCCGCTTCGCCAATACTAGGTTTCGCATATTTGGGAGGGTAACACTTTCAAGGGACTGCTTGGAGTGTAGGGATATGTTAAGAGTAGTCAGACCGATAGATTGCTAGGGGAGTCTTCTTAGAATGTTTTTTTCCACTTAGGGATAAGAGTCTCATCATTAATAATAATAATATTTAAATTAATTTGTAGGCTTGTGTCGCATCAAATAGTACAGTTACTATTCTATTTGAATGTATTGCGCTCAACGTCCAAGGCTGTATCCATGTATAATATTGAATATCAGTTGGAACAAATAGTTCACTCATTAACTATTGAAGAAATCGGAATTGCAGTTACGGGTTTTTTCAAAACACAAAGCATCCTGAATGGTGAGAAACTGATGGGATACATAATAGATAGGGTAATTCAAGAGAAGGCTACAATTCCAGAGATAACATTGTCAGCTATTTTGAAGGTAATTTAAATCATTTGCCTAGTTTTCTCTAAAACATTTTCTCAGTAAAATCAGGGCATAATTTATGTTAATATTATACTAATTTGTGATAAAATTGTTGAGATATTAAGAGCAAGCCTAACCATACCACTTTGGGAGCACATTCCGCAGCTGATGGACGCTTTGGAAACGCAGATTGACAGATTGTCTTTGCAGAGTACTACACATATTGTGCTGCTTGGTGCTAAGTCTCTAACTCTTCATGAGGGAACTTTGACTAAAGTCTCTCAGAAATTATCTAATGGAATCAAACACGCAAGGCTTAAAGTAAGAATGAGCGTTATATATTTATTATTTATGAGCGATTTATATATATGTAAAAATTTTTATATAAATCACTACTTATTCATTTTTTTTTTTTTTTTTTTAGGAAATGGAAAAGATTTTGTTCCCATTGACATTACTAAATTTTAACCCACAGACAGTACCTAGTATATTTGAAAGAGTAGTAAATGAATTGAACGACCCAAAACGTATTTGTGAATTTGACCAATATCCTAAATCTCTTATAGCTTTACTTTATTATTTGACTTTGAGAGATATTTTTGTGGAGAATGGAGTAGCCAAAGTGTTGGATATGGAATTTATCCGAAAAACATACGGTAAACAAAAAGCTTTCTATTAGAATAAGACATGGGGAGGGGGGAGCATGTAATTTCTAATAATATCAATTAGCCCTGATAATAAGTATTCTCGTCTTAAAAACAGATTAATGTTTACAATAAACTCTGTACCTTTTATTTTAGTGTTAATATCGTATGTCACTGAGGGAGAAGTGACTTAGCAGCTTCTTCAAGTATCTTGTCGCGTCTAGCAACATGGAATACCTCTCTTACAACTAGGGCCGATTGATGTATAGTAGAACTTGGAATTAATGTCGCCAAAGAGAAATACATACTTCGTACCACCTGCACATTTCCATTCTTTTATATACGACTTAGAGATTGTAAAATGCAAGCCCCTTGGGGGAGATGTTCTAGATATTTCACAGATCGCATTGGATTTGGCTATGTTGCCATTTCTTCTAAATATGAAAAGCTCATTGGTTTATTTAAAAATTAGAGAAAGAACGGTTGATAGCTCTGGTTGAAAAACTTGTTTTCTTCGTGATATGTCTGCCCTTTTCTAAATTTAAATTTACATTTACCGAAATGTACAATATAGGCTCAAATTACCGGGTTAATTTATGGACTCCGAAGACATATATACTACTTTTTCTAATATATTTCTATGAAAAAGGAACGCCGAATAGAATTTTGATTAGATATTTCTATAAGAACACCATGCCAAACTGAAATTGTAATGACTAGTCCAGGCTTCAGACAGCAGTTTCTTATACCTTGTATCACTAAAAAGTGTACGGGGATGTTATAGAACCAGTGCTTTTTACAAAGATCTTAAGGAGTTTGCTGATATAATTCTCACCATTAGAAAAATGACAAATATTATTTAATGTAGCCTTGAACTTCTGTAATTTATTATAATTTTTTTTTTATAATAAAAAAATGGTAATAAATTTTTGTAATAATATTTTACTTCTAGGCAAATCAAATTTCATGATTGGACGTGAAATCTTAGGTATAGACACTTATATTGATCTAATGAATCCTCCATATAGGGGCCCAAGGCTTCCTTTGGAAATTCGAAATTATTTATCGAAGGTAAGGTACATGTTCATGAAAAGACATTCATTTATAGTAATTTTGATTTACTTATATGGTATCATAAATATTACAGAGATATTCAACATTTGTACCTGATCCAAACAGAAAGCTATCCATACATGCAAAGTTTACTTTAGAAATCTATCAAACAGCTAAAGAATTGCTTGGTGAAGATTGTATTATGTTTAAATATATCGTGCCTCATTATTCAAGAGCTGGTATGCCTCTTAAATAATTTTCTATTCTGAAATGCATTTAAATGAATATAACCTTTGTTTATAGAAAAAGTAATAAAATAATAGTTTAAAATGTAGTGGCTTTTTTTTTTTCAGATATTGTGTTCCATTTAAATTCGAATGGTGAACCGCTCCCAATTCCTATTGATTATAAGAACATAGAAGATTTCACTGGTCCAGTAAAGGCAACTAATGAAGGAACATGGTATGCACTTGTTATGGCCAGTCGTAATATGTTCGTACACAACGTTCCAATTGTGACAGGGGAAACATCGTCCAAATTAAATCTCATGAAAGTGCTTGGATATAAACCAATAAAGGTAAATTTGTATATTACTTTTTTTTCTTTTATTTTAGAATAATGCAATCACCAATTATGGATTGCTCTCGGGATAGCTTAAGTGTAAGGTCTTGATGTTTCTGTATACATCAAGGAAATCCTTTGCTCTATCTAAAAACTAGACTAGGATCCACAAAATGAACGGAGAGTCAAGTATCACGCTTGGCGTTTTAAGAACTTAGATGTCAATGTTTCAAATTATACACAGAAAGAACATAAAAAATGTAATTTCACAGTTCATACGATTTTCTTTCACGTCCATTCTCTCTTTCTCTTAATCCAAATATTTCTAAAAACGTGGACATTTTTTGCTTAACTTTAGTTGCTCTTAATGTACTATTATAGATATGGCACTGTCATTTACATTGACGTACCACTTTAAGGAGCCTATCACAAGGGTTCCCCTGGAATCCCCAAAATTCCGTTTTCCCGGAAAAACTATTCAAATAGAAGTGATAACTGATATATATGTTATTGGTATAACAAGTTAAAAGAACTCTTCGGAACCGTTTTCCAAGAGTGAAATTGCGGAAAACGAATAAAATTTAGTAAAGGCGTACTTCCATTGCTGGATTAAGGCAGAAACAAAAAGTGGCCTGTTTTTTCATTATTAAGTGCACCACTTACATCCATTTGGTGAATGAATCATTCCCCACTTCTATTAATTGCAGTAAAAGCATTAAAACATAAAAGACAGGATATCTAAACAGGAAAATATGTCTTAAAATGTAGAGTTCATTAAGTGTGAACGAGATTAGGTTAGGTAGAACGAATAGAGATCTATACTCCTATCCACGAAGCCTAACCGTGTCATTGGATTAAATTAAATAAGTTAGGATAGGCAAGCCACTTGGCTAAAATGAACCAAGATGAAATCCCTTGTAAACTATTGAATGAGAACCCCTAACTCTAAAGACAAGTGGATAGACCCAAACTTAGATGGAATGGTAGTGTGGCACTGTATGCGAAGGACTTAAGGTGCATCTTTAATTGGAGGTAGCTGCAAGAAAAAAGACGATTGAAGAAACACTGGTTGTAGCGCCATTGAAACAAGAAATATGTAAGCGGAATATCAAGTTTGCAGCCTGCGATTTTTATTATTTTTAAAAACCACATCACAAACTCATCACTTTAAAAAAAAAAAAAAATTCTGTCTTGGGGACTCAAAACATTAATTTTTTTGAAACGTTTATTGGCGGAAAAGACAAATTTTCGAAAAATTGATACGATTGCTATAATTTCTCTTACATTCAATTGGAACTGTGCCAGAAAGTAACAATACTACAACATCAGAGATTTCCGTGATAGCCTATCTCTTTTTGTGGTCATCGACCGGTTTCGGACGTTCGCCCATCATCAGGCTATTTTAAAACAATGTGATAACATAGCACTTGCACAGAGCAGATGTAGTTGATACAAAAAAAAAAAAAACCTAACCTCCTGAGGATGGCGAGCGCCCGAAATCGGTCGATGACCTCAAAAAGAGGCAGGTTATCGTGGAAAATATGTCAGGTGCTTTCCAGCTCTGCAGAACCAACCACAACAACAGTATACAGCCTTGATGTTTTATTTATTTATTATATTTTTTTATCAACAAACGGCGTAAGCCTTATGGTTGAAGTCATAACATGTGATACATACAGTCATACATAAATATAATAATAGTAAAATAATACTTGCTCATTTAACAGTAAAACTTCAAGCAATGCAAAATTGTTTCTTGAAAAGTCCAGACGCCATTTGGAAACCTACATCACTAGGAATATACTCATTCCATGACCTGCATATTCTAGAAATGATGTCAGCGTTGAACAGCGCATTAGTCTTAACGGCAGGGACCACGAAATACGAAGTACTGCGCAAGCAGCGAGGTGGTACATGAAAAGGAATGGCAGCAAGTAGCGCCATGCAATCAATTTCCCCATTCAAGAGCTTCTTTAAGAATAAAAGACCAGCATTTACGTCTTCTAGACTCTAGAGAGCAGAAATGAATGGCACCGGTGGATAACCTTTTGTTAAAAGTCCTGATGAAACGGTTTTCTATAGCTTCAAGTCTAACTATATCCTTCTTAGTGTAAGGACACCAAATCAATGACGCGTACTCAAGAAGGCTTCTAACGTATGCATTATACACAGTCAGCACCGCTTTGGGATCTCTAAGATCACGAGAGTGCCTTATTACAAAACCCAGTGCTCTCGATGCTTTCCTACATACATATTCAAACTGATTCGTGAAAGAGAGGTCATGACTCAGAGTAACTCCTAAATCCTTCACGTTACGAGTCCTCTCCAACGGTTTGCCATCAATGAGGTATTGATATGATAAACTCTTTTTACGATAAAAAGAAAAGACTTGGCATTTTTTAACATTAAGCTCCATGCCATTACTGCAGCACCAGTCAGAAACAATGCGGAGGGTATCTTGAATTATAATGCAGTCCGACTGGGAAGCAACTTTATGGAAAAACTTCATAAAGTGTTGTTGTTTTCAAATATGAGTATTGTACTTAATTAAATGTTTTTTTCTTCTTTTCTTTAATTTAAGGCGCCAACATCTGTTGTGGTCATTGACGCCAGGAGCCTTCTCAGTGCACTGCCGGCCTCCGGACAGTGTTGTACTGGTTATCTACAGACAACATTGCCCACCACCGAACAGTGAGCTGTAGAGGCTCCTAGGAAGAAAAAAATTCAAGGCCCACCACTGGTGTCGAGCCCAGGACTTCTACGTGAGTGTCCAATGCACTACCACTGAAATAATCCCTGAGCTAATAAATTAAATGATTTAAGTCCGACTCTGACACTTTTTTAAATTAAATTAATAAAGTCCTTTTCGCTACTCAGAATTTCTCTAAAGCATTATTTCAAAGCGTTCAAATGAAAATCTGATATGAAACGCCCTAGAAGGCTTTATTTTAGTGTGGGAATATAATTCTTGTATTATATAATTTTTTTTCAAGCTTGGAATATTATTAACTTACGTTGGCATTAGTATTATATATAAGATGTATTAGTTTTCTAAAACTGAGACTTCTGTCACACAAATTTAGAATGCTAGCATGCATTTGATATACATTAAGGTTCTTAGGTGGTAGGACCGTACATTATATTACAGATGTACTATAAAGACTGGTAGGTTTACTTCGTGGTTCTACAGAAAATTCAAAAATCTATTTCCTAGAAATTGCTTCAAGTATCAAAGATATTTTCCATGATACTTGTTTCATTTTGTTGTCATAGACCTATTTCGGGCGCTCACCACTTATCAGGATGTTTTTTTAAACAGTGCGATACCCCAGACTTTGTAGGAGTGTAATTTTCTTCTTACACTCAGAGAAAATTCTCGTGCCTCTCTCTACTAAAAGGGCATTTCTCGGAGTGGAGTGGAAAGGCCAGACAGGATCTCAGAGCTGTATGTTCACTTTCTACCAGTGAATATGAGCGGCATCCCCGTATAGAACGCAACTTAGAAAGTATCAAACCTATATAGCATTAATGATGTTTTAATATCGGCTGCATAGTTGTGTGATTTATGCATCTCAGTATGTTTAATGACTGTTCACACTTTTTAAGCAACTGTTCAACATTTGTCTCCATAGTAATTTGCTGTCTATTACCATGACTGTCTTAGAGTCTTCATGACTGGCTCCACTCGCAGATTATATCCACACAGAGTAAGAGTTGGTGGTATAATGTGTTCAGTCTTTGTCAAGTGGAGACTGTTATAGCGCTTTTATTTTCAGATAATGGTGAAACCCATGTCCGAACACCATTTATTAAATGGCAGCAATGCGTTATTTAATTTATTTTGTTATTATTGGAAATTATTGCTTTATAGAAACTGATTATATATTAGTATTAATTACTTTCTTATGAAATGTTATAATGACAACAATTTTAATTAGGTTACTTTCATTGATTGGCCAACTAATAAGGAAGAGCAGCTAGCACACTTGAGAAAATTAATATATTCTTGAAGACGACATATGATTGTAGTCAGTATATATAATGTAAATAATTTTTTTTAAATAATGTTTAATTAATTTGTACAAGAATGTATAAATTTTTGCATATTGCATTTATTTTTTACTATTTTTAATTTAACCTTTTAAAATCATTCTAGTGTTCTATAACTAGCTGTGGAAACTGTCTTGAATATGTTTTTTATTGAAAATTAAGCAAAAAGAAATTTTCACCATAAATATCGCAATCAATTTGGGTAGTCATCATTATTGTTAACTTAGTATTGGAATGTTATAAAAAATGAGATTTTTTTATAATACCCCATTTTTTTTTTTTAAATTTGCCTTTTTTTTAATTTTGAAATTAAGTTCGAGCCATTTCATTGTGATATACAGGGTGTCCCATGATTCGAGTTCCACGCTTAAGGACATGATATTGAATTTATTTTGAATTCAATAGTGTTTAAAAAGCATAGGGCCGCAAATGCTTCCCACTGAAGTGCACCCATTGAAAGGTGAATAGCAGAAATTAATTTTTTTAAATTGTTTTTAAACATTACTTTATTATAAAAGGATCAAATCATGCTGCCCTTAGATTTTTTTTTTTCTAGAAGCCTCTACAGCTCACTGTCCGGTAATGCTAGAGAACACTGTTCGGAGGCCAGCAGAGCACTGAGAAGGCTCGGGGGGGGGGGGGCAATAGATCTTTCAGGTCGCAGTGCATATCCCCTTAAAATAAAAGATCAAATTCCATTAGTGTGACTTCAATTGTAGTTGTTCACTTGTTTTCAGCTGTTTTCAAGTGCCAGTTTTTCGTTTTAAACTATTTATGTCACTTTTGCTGTTGATTTACTAATTGTTAAATAAAATTACTTAAAAAGTTATTAAAGTAAAGTTATATCTTAAAAGATTTTCCAAATGAAGAATACGCCGAAGTTCATTGCATAAACGGGTTTTTGCAATGGAAATGAAAGGCCGGCAGTTGCACAATATGAGAGGCGATTTCCAAATCGCAGAGTATCAGATCGTCGTGTATTCGATATTAGGATGTTAAAGAGAAAGAGGATCGTTTCCTAAGCTACTGCTGAATTTGTCCGAGATGATATTGACCAAGAGGAAGCCATGTTAGAGCATACTGAAAGAAGTCCATCTGCTAATGTGCCGAAGAATTTCTAATAGTATAGGTGCTAAGCGAATGAAGGTATGGAGAACATTAGTTATTTTGGCCTATATCCTTATCATCTTCAAAGAGTCTAGGCTTTGTTACCAGAAGATTTCGAGTTGCGGATGCAGTTCTTTCGTTGACTCACTGATCATCAACATATACTTCACACATTTTATTCACGGACGTGGTTATCTTCAGAATAAATAGTATCAAAGATGGCCGAAATTTATATTACTAGTCCAATGAAAACGACTACTTATATTTTCAACAAATTTTTGGTATGAATTATTAACTCCAACTTATCGGACTTTTGTAATGGAGGGTCCTTTAACAGGTGATAACTTCACCGCTTTTTACAAATAAGAACTGCCCCTTCTTATTTCATTTTTAAATACTTCATAACGCAGTCGGTGGATCGGAAGATGTGGTACACTGTTTCAGAGATATTTTCCGTAATAGCCTGGGCGAACGCCCGAAACCAGTTGATGACCACAAAAAGAAGCAGGCTATCACGGAAAATATCTCTGATGCTTTCCAGTTCTGCGGAACCAATAACACAACACAACAACTGTGGTTCACAGTTCTTTGCCCTCCAAGGTCATTTGATCTAACTCCTCTCGATTGCTTTTTTTGCGGGCACATGAATTCTCTAGTGCATGCAGAAAAGAAGAGATCAATTCATTATCAAAATTATAAATGCCGCAGTTAGCATAAGAAATTTTCCTGCCATTTTAGAGCTGAATGTTAGAGTTAGACTTCGTATTACAAATGAAGGAGATCATTATTAAACAGAACGTGTAAAAATAAACTTGTTGAAACATTTTTTACCCCAAATTTCTTCAATAATATATCCTTAAGCTGTGGGCTCGACACATGGGACATTAGCGAAAATGTTTTAATGCATAGTCACATTTATAAATAAAGAATATATATAGTTCCTTATGGTAAGATGCCGAAATTTTCAGTTTAAAGCATCAAAATTGATGATGATCAAGATTGATAGCTGCTTGTGATAGGGAAGCTGTTTCAAAAATGCAGCTAAAACAACTGGATTTAAGATGCTAAAGGAAATTAATTTATTAATTGATTTTATATATATAAATGCGTGTGAGGATTTAATCCTAACTTCCTCCTGGCTTCTCTTCTGCAGTGCCCAGTGTCAACTATTCATTTAAAAATTTAGGTGACAAAAAAGTAGATTGAAAAATATTTTCCCCCTATATTTGACTGAAAACAGGTTATTTTAATTAGGCCGTCAAATAATTTAAAATACATAAAGCTAGATCAAAGTAAGGAAAAATATTTTAAAACAGAACAAAATTAAATTAATTAAAATTCAATATGTCAATCGATATTCAAGAAGTGTAATAAAAGAATGATATCCGAATATTTCACAGTATAAATTTAATGAAAAGAAATATTCAATATACCTATTTAACTCAGAAAAGATAAATAATTTAGATCACTGGTACAAACCATATGGGAATGTATTTACTTTGATATCTCACTAGATATACTTAAAAAAGTTTCGCATGGATCCTTCACACGACTTTCAGTTTATGAAATTCTTCTTCAAAATTTAATTTTTAACAAATGTTTCAGTTGCTATTAATATAAAAATGGTAGAACTGTAGATATAATATAGATTTACATAAAGATGTTTGTGAAATGGAGCCACGGAGCCTTAGAAAACGCGGATTCGCTGTTGATCAAGTTGTTTGATTTATTCAAGGCCTTTGATATCGTTTCTCATGAAATTTTATTAAAAAAGTTGAAGTGGTATGGGTTTGATGACTTGGCAGTCAAATTTATCTCTTCCTATCTGTCGAATAGATTGGCAGCGGTATATAAAGTCGGTAAGTACGCTTCTCTATACTGCAGCTCAAGTCTGTTATGATTCTTAAGAACCTTTATTCATCTTGGTTTATATTAGCAATCTACCTGCAATGTTTGACAAAGATAATATAATTAGGCCACAATTATATGCCGATGCTCTTGCGGTACAAGTTACAAATGCAGAAAACACATCAGCAATAACTGCGTTAAATCTATAATCGATTGTTGTGCTGCAAACAAGCTAAGTTTAAACCAAAATAAAACAAAAGATATTATTATTAAATTAGGAAATTATGTTGTGACAGAAAAAGCTTCCAGTTTCTTGGGCATTTTCATAGATTCGAAATTGAACTGGACAGATCAAGTTAATAACGACATGGGTAAAGTGTCTCGTGGAATGTATGATTTGAGAAAATTAAGAATGTCGGTTGACTTGAAAGCTTTATAGTTGGCATATTTTGCGTATGTTCATAGCCATTTGGACTATGGTACTATAATTTGTGGGAATGCTGCCGAATGTAATAACATATTTAAGCTACAAAAGAAGGCAATTAGTGTCACTTTGGGTTTACTCTCGAAAGTATCTTTTCGTTCTTTCTTTAAAAGGTTGAACATAATGACACTGCTAGCCATATTTATTTTTTAATGTCTCGTATACATAAAAGTGCAATGAAGGCCAATTTCTATGTGCAATTTCGTAAGTTCATGATCATTTCACCAAAAAAACGTAATAATCTTCTCCAGAATAGATACAGGTTGACAAAATTTCATACCAGATTCTATAGTTTGTCCATCTCTTTTTACAACTGTTACCAGAGAATATAAAAAATAATAATTTGAAGTGTTTCAAAAATAATGTTAAAAAACTAATTATTAGCTCACCCGCTGTATGAGACACATGAATATTTCAAAATTAAATTTTTATCTTGATAATTTTGTGAACTGACATTGTAATGTAACTTGACCTTGCCAAACAAAGATGTAGCTTTTTTCTGGCAATAAAAAATAAAATATAAAGTAGTGGCATTCAGAGACACAAGCCTCTAGATTCCTACTCAGGCCATTATAAAAAATTTCAAATAAATGTAATAGGTAATATGTATTTATAGTTAATGTATCAGATAAAAGAAAACCATTGGAGTGTTTTCGTGAAAACTGAAAAAAAAAATACTCAGTACATGATGTCGACCAATATTTATCAGCTGTAATTTTATCCGTCGTAGCATGCATATTCCTTTTGTTCCTGACCGGTTTCGGATTCAGAGCAAATTCACCAAGTTCGTGTAGAGAGTTCACTTCAACACAATGTTTCTGTTACATTCATACTTGTTGGTTTGTTGGAACAAAAGGAAATATGCATGCTATGACGGATAAAATACCAGATATTATCCAGCATTGTGGACCCATCCACATATTCAATGTTTATCAGAATGTTTGGCAACGTATTTAACACTCCTTATTATATGAATAATGATAATAATTATATGGACCGAATACTTTTAAATGTACTTTCAGAGAGACTAACATTTTTCCATCCCCCAGACATCCTCTAAAATAGTTTACCCTAAACAGTGATGGCGAACCTTTTGAGCTGGGTGTGTCAAAATTTTGAAAAATAGAAACATAATTTTCGTGGCGTGTCACACACCACAAAAGTAGACTAAAAAAAAATAGAAATATTAATAATGTTTTAAGTATGTATATTTGTTGTATTTGTATGTGTTTTAATATTATTGTACCTGTGCATGCACGTCTGGTTTCAGAATTAAATTATTAATTATTATTAACGTAAGTAATAATATTATTACTAATAATCAACTCTGGCCGTTATGAGAGAAATATTCAAATATTTGAATTATGAAATTTTTTATCTTTGAAGATGAGTGTCACCAAAAATGAGCTCGCGTGTCATAGGTTCGCCATCATTGCCCTAAACAATCAAATACAATTGATGTGAAAAATCTGAAACGAATATAATTCTTTTTACTGCAGTTAAAGTAGTTAATTAAAGATCCCTGAGTTCGAAATGTTTTTTCTCTAAATTTTTGTTCCATATGAAGATATGAATTTAGATAGGAATGACATAAGGGACTAAATTGTTTGAGTTTTACCCCAGTAAGTTTTTACTAATAGTTTGTTAAAATTAAACATAGTCCCAGTGTTCCCAGTCAACGGCAAAAATTGTTTACACATCCAAAATCAAGTTTTTTTTTTTTTTTTAATCTTGAACAATTTTCGGAAAAATCACGGAAAACTGAAAAAAGAAAATCAGTAAAGTGCGCATTTCCATTTGTGGCGGATTTTGACCGGAACCTACATAAATGAAATTCAAGTTTGAGCTTTGTGCAATTTTTCGTTTTTTTGGATATTTCACTAAAAAAAAAAAAAAAAAATTTTTCGAACTCAGGGATACTAAAGACATATATTTCCCAAAGGGAAAACTATTTCAATAATTTCAGCGATACGATGATGTAGCTATAAGATAAATTATATAATTGTTATTCGTGTAAAATTAATCAGCCACTAAAAATAGGCTATGATGAACTTTTGTTATAGCATACAAATCCCTCCTTAAAATCATTAGTCCGTGGTGGGGTATAAGAAAAAATGTGCCACTTTTGTTGTGCGTTCGTCAGTAGTAACTTGGAATATAGGCAACCATCTGATGTGAGTATAGTTGTACATTAACTTGTTATGTAATCCTTAAAACAGAATGGATAAAAATCTGCGTGTTGCTATTATTTATTTATTTTAACACTAATTTTATCGGCTGTTAAGTTCTAACTCTTACTTTTTTTGATAGATACATGAATGTTTTTTTGATAATACTTAAGTTAATATTATTTTATGTTACAATTTCTTTTTTATTAAGCAAATTGATAGTACTTTTTTTTCAGCTATAAATTCAAAAACTTAATCCTCTTATTTTTTACTACTTTTTAGAGTTTTTATGTAAGCTAAATTTTATTTGAACATAAATAAATAAATGTAAAAATAACTAACGCCTTTATAAATATAAATTTTAAAATGCAGTTTACATTCCCTACTCTGTGGTATTTTTTGCACTTATATAGAAGTTGAAAACCGGCGGATAAATAAAATTAATTATATTCTTAATATTTATATAGATAAAGTCATTTTATTTCATAAAAAAAAGTTTTATTTTTGCAATCGTTAAATGGCGGATATACTGTTAAATAATAATGCTTTAAATGTATTCGCATGCAGTGCTTAAAGTACATATCAATTTTTCAAGGATTAACAAATTGAACATTATTGAAAAGAAAGTCTAATCTAATATCTTATAAAAGAGGAAACCTGTTTGGGACGCTTCTAATATTTATTGTTAATTCAGATTTACTTTATGCTGTATTTCCTTTAATGATCATAATTTTTTTTTGTTTTTTTATAATTTATCACGTTAGCAGCTGCATTGGAAATTTTAAACAGATTGATTAATTATAATAAAAAAATTAAAAAAAAACAGATTGGAAACGAACTAACAAAATCTGATATGAAATCTCACATGATAATTTTGACTTTCTCTTATGGCAATTTGCATGTATTATTCGTAAACTCCTTTCAAATTTGGAATTTTGACACAGTTCAGTTGGTTGGTATTTAATTATATAGCTGGGAAGCCAAAACTAACTAACTAACAATATCTATGGTTACCTTCTAATCCGTAAGATAACGCCTGCTGGACACTACTTATTCGCTATGCCAATTAGGTGTTTGAGGAACAAACACCTAAGCTTCCCCTTCCTCCAGGAATTCAGATACTCAAGAAGATACCTAGATAGACATTAGGCAGAGAGAGAGAGAATTCTATGACGAATCAGTCAGCTCACGTCACCGTCTGAGAATCCTAATACGAGCTGATCAGCTATCATCACATCAGCGTGTACATCCTTGCCAATCACTACATCTCCAAACTCCGCCTCTTTCTCTTTCTCCTTTCTATTATTCTGTCTTATATTAATTAGGTTTTAAGTGCATATTAATTTATAGAGCATTAAGTTAGGTGTCGAATTATCCCACTATAAAGACCATGTGTGGAAGCATGGCCTTCCAGCTTCCCAAACTTCTATTCGGAAAAATGTTCTAGCGAAAATGATTAGTCCGTATAATGTATTTAGCTCTAGTTAATATATCAAGGGCGGCTAAATTTGGAAATATTTTGGGCACCCGGCGCCCGCTGATGTGGTTGCTGATCGTGGTCAGTGGCAAGTGAAGGAGAGACGTAAAAGATGGGACGAAGATCTTTTGGCCAAGTGGAACACTTGGTGGAGGGTAACTTCGAAAGGTAAGACATTTTCGGTTTCAATCAGAAGCCACATTTAGTTAAGGGACTGAAGAGACGGCCGTATATATTCTCCTGTTTTACGAGCTGTACGAGATTCTTAGTATGGGCTTAGCATGCCTGTGGCATTAGATTGAGTTCTACCTGGATTTGGGGAACGAAGCCCGTCCCGAGCTACTAGAGAATGGTCCGGCGTTTGACGCGCTAAGGGTGTCTTGGAGGATGGGGCATGTTAGGTAGGCCTGTTTGGTTTTGTTACTATTTTTTATCTTGGCATCTACTGTTCATTCGCCGGACTTGATGGGTTGTTAAGAGGGGTGTGTGTGAGTGCGTTGTTAAAGTTTGAATGTAATTATTGCTGCATGTATATAGTTAGTTATCTTAGGTTTATGATTTAATTGTTTTATCCTTTTTTTTTTTGGTTAGTTGGTTAATGGGATATGATGTCTGGGTTTGGAAGTAATTTATTGTGTGAATGGAGGTATGCTATGACTTTGTCCATGTACATAGTCCTTTTTTTCTGCAAGTTTATTTTCTTTTTCTTTTTTCGAGTAGTTTTAGTTGTAAAATTAATGGTTGTATTCCTGCCAGGAATATTAAGAACTGGGAGGAGACAGAGTGGGGTTTCATGTGCCATCTGCTACATTCGAATGGCTGGCTGCATGTCGCCTAGTGTGCTTGCATTTCACGGGCGGGTATGAGCACGAGCTCGGGTATCGCCGCAGGGGTATGAAACAAAAATTCAAAAGAAACTCGTTGGAAGAAAAAAATCACAGAACAGTGGAAAAACCGTTCAAGAAGTCCCACTTCTGATCAACCGATTTTCTTCAAACTCCGAATTTTGGCAACACATTAAATTCTTATTAATATTATATAGATAATAGGACCATATAAATTTTGTACAAATACGTATACCGTACTGACACTTTAGAGGATTGTCTAACTTTACCCCTCCCCAAAACATAGATCATTATATTTAATCACTGGTAATTGGACACTAACCTCGCCTGGACAAATGATTGAATTCGTGTTCAGAATTGCGGAAAACACGTCTTATGATACCCTGAATAAGCAAATGTCTTTCTCTCTTATACATAGCCTTATCCTGTTTCTCTCTCTATATGTATATTATATTAACTATCAAAAAAAAAAAAAAAAAAAAATGAAAAATCGCATGATAATCAAAATTGGTATTCCGCTTAGGTACACTCTCCCCAGTTCAGTTTCAGTTTTTAGTGGATTTTCTTCAACCTTGTATATTTTTCTGGGTTAAGCAATGAAATAAGATTTCTGCTAAAGTGCTATTTCAAAATACCATACCGTTCTATTAACTGTATAATCTATAGGGATTGTGTAATCTATATGCCCAAGCTTTTATTTGAAAACCAGATATAATGTAAATTAAGTTATAATGTACGGTTCTACAATAAATGTAATAATAAGGTACATTAAGATAATGCATTGCTAGAAATCTACGAAGAAAATTAGTTAACTGGAAGTGCTTCCTATATAGGTTAGGAAGGTTTATAAATTTATAGGAATATAGGTTATAAATTGATTTTAAAGGGGTTTGGAGGAATTTATGACCAAACTTTGCAAATGTTATTTGGTTTAATTCTATAATGTAAATACATTCAAATGATTACCTGCAAGGTGCTAATCAATATAATCCATCACCGCAGTACATTTGTTTGGACAACTGGATAAAAATTTAGCAAGATTAAAGAAAATTTGACAAACAATAATTGTATTAACTGAAAAAAGTCATTCGATATTTTTTTTCTCTATGTCTGCCAAGATTTCAAAATTTACAAATGTTTTGGTCTGTCTTAAAAGATCTTGTAAACATTTCCAGACTGTTTTTTTCCCTCCTAATATTAGAGTTGTTTATAAAACAGTGAAGGTTCTTAGTTTTCTCCCTCTCTTTACTTCTTAAATTAACATTAAATCTGGGTTCACACACTGTGTATTTCTCGTTTTGCAAACCCACGAACTGACAGAACAATGTTCTCATTTTGGGTTTTCTCAAACAATACTGTACATAGATAAGAGTATAATGCATTTTAACATTTATTCCCTTTTCGATGTCATCTATGGAATTGGGAGTTTTTTTTTATTTAATTACTTTAAATATGTTATGATTAAAGATATACTAGAATTTTAAGCCTTTTTCTGTTGTCATGATTATTTTTAGCTAAATTATCATTTTTTTTTTTTTAATGTTTTCAATTAGTTAAAAACACTAGTTTTGTGTGGTTTTTTTTATAGCTAACTTTTCGCCATCAAGATTGTACAGCACACGCAATACATTTCATTGATTAATTTTTCCACATCGCGTGATCTCTTATTTTTAATAGCTTTATGTTTTTTATTAGTTTAAATTCTACACCAAAAAAATAAAAATTATATCACATACTGTTTACTTCAAAACTAGGCCTATCCTAACATCTCCATTAGAAATCTTCAAAATGGTTCCCCTGAAAAAATGTTTCACATAAAAGTTGATAAATATTCATATGTGTAGTTGAAATATCAGTTTTATAAGAAAACGTTGGAATAATTTTTCAAGATAATTCTATAAAAATGAAAAATCCTTTCAGTATTGTGATACTTTCGGGTGTTCATTATTTGATAGAAATAGTGTTGAAACAGTGTTTAAATTAGACCACAAATAAGTAATATTTTAAAAATCACAACAGCATAGTTTAAAACAAAATCTAAGGAATAAAATCAGAATTTTATCTGGATGCAGTTCTCATAATTCTGTCAGAAATGTCTTCTCAAAATCCAGAGTTTTATTAAATGTTTAGTTATCTTTGCTCCCATAGCCGGGGAATTATTCATGGTTAAGCCCAATGTCTCAGCTCCAACAGAACAACCTTAAAATAACTTTTTACCTGAAAAATATTTCAAATAAAACTAATAGAAATATAAATGTCTGAAATGATTATTAAACCAAGTTTAAGGGAATCTTTGGAGCTGTTTTGGTGATTGTCTACCACAATATTGGGACTTAATGTACACTTTAACACAACTTTTAGTGAAATACTCCGAAATACTTGAATATGCAATACTATTTAACTAAGTTACATTATTTTGAAATTCCATTCTCAACGTCCATGAGTCGCCACTGAATTATATTCATATCTTCACTTTACTAACAGGCTCTTTAGCCAACAGATCGACCGTTTCATTGTGTTTTAAGGCCAGAATGATCTCTGATCCATGTAATGTTGGTTGTAATATCTTCATTGGACAGTTTTGTTGTATGCAGTTCTAATATTTCCACTAAGTGGTTTAGAGTTTGATTATGCAGGTTAGATAACTTGCAAACAATGCTTTGGACATCAGTAATAAATTCAAAATTACAAACCTGCCATGTGATAGCAGCGTGGCTATATATTTTAAGGCCATGATAATTGCTACTATTTCAGCTGTATCATGGATGCAGCTCCACGTAATTTACAAACAGGGTCATTGTGCAATTTCATGGCACTACCTAATCCTTTGTCTGTTTTGGAAATTCTTCTGTACCAACAATAGGAGAAAGTAAAAATTCAGAAATGAATATGGAAGTTTGATTTCATGATATGAATATGAATGGCTTCATTATAGCTTTAATCCATTTCTAGGATAGCAAGCTTACCCTATACTGTATATCTGAGTAATCCGGCACCGCACCAACAGCAGCGCTATCTAGCTGAAAGGCAGTAAAACAATGCTATATAGTCGTAGTCATTTCACCAAGACTACACGTTAAAAAACTATAAATATACTCTAAATATATCATTAAATCATTCTTTCGATTGTAAGCATTTCATTATAAAACCAGTTGCATTTTTAACATAAAAAGAAAAGACGTTGATTTTACCAATAAATAGGTAGACCAACAATTGGGCGGGTTTGCTGCCAAGTGGTGTAAGTCACAAAAATTAAAAATGGACTTAACACCACTTGATTGCGCCATTCGTTCAGTGTAATTACATTGAGCCCTATCTGAAAGTAAGCGGGCTATTGAACTAGGACCCACACCACTTGTTGGATCATATTCTACGCATATTACACTGTCATAATGACATATACCGTTTGGATTTTTTTATTTATTTTTTTTCTATTTTAATTAGATCTGTAATTAACATCTATTGTTGTTAAGTATTTTACAACGAATAGCTATTTTATTATTTTAATCAAAAAAAAAGAATATTACTCTCTTGTTAAAATAATGTATAGTATCATATTTAGATTAGGAATTTTGTATTAATTTGTTAACGAAGCACTAATTAAGAAATTAATATCTATTGATATAATTGTTTGCATGATTTAATTATTGGCATATATTAATTTAAAGAATTCTGTATTTGTTATTCGTCGTTAATTTAACATTAAAATATTCCAAAATCAAATGTAAGTATTTAGAGATTTACTTCCCTTCTTAACAATGGGACTATTGAATAATATGATTTGGGCAAATCGTAGAATTTGAAATTTTGGGTTTGGTTTCTTTACGATTCCAAGATAATGAAGTTGCTCTTTGTCTGTATGCGGCATTTATTAGTCGTTTCAAAAATTGCTTTTATTTTTTTAAGGAATAGCACACTGGATGAGCAGTCCTCGGGGGCCGGCTCAGTTTCATTTTACAATATTGCATTTTTTCCTTGTGAGTAATGCTGTATGATTCTGAGAAAGTTTTATGATGAAACTAGTCAAGTTCACCGCAGTAGAAGGCGTGCAGCCTAACACATGTCGTGATAAGATATGAGACCGCCCATATGGTTCATTGCTAGTATCTAAGATACGTCCAGATTGACGTTGTTTAATGTATCATACTTGACAAATTTTTCGTTATAAAACGTGGTGTAAAAAAAAGTGGGATCATTCGTTTCACGTGCTTGAGAAATTGCAGATTTCATAATGACTGTTCGACCTTCTGCTTCACTGCCAATTCATGTGGAACCCATTTATCCAGCTTTTTTTTTTATATTGCCGATGGTATACAGTGACTGGAAACTATGATGCACTAACATTGGCGTTTGATGCAATTTTTTTCTCACTCTTGCTTTGTGTAGTGGTTTAATATTTTGGGAAGAAAAATTTTATGAACCAATAATGAACGTTCGCAATCTTCCCTCGAATGCTGTATAAAAAAGTAATATATTGTAAATTTTTTCTCTACTGTATTACAAAGAAATCCTTATAAAATTTCACCAGTTTATTGTGTAAATGATTTTTTAGTCCAATGTTATATTTTGAAGTGTTGCTATGGACACCACAAATTATCAATAAGCACTCATAAAATTACACAATGCTCTAACCTAAAAACTAAAATATTATAATCTTATAAACCAACAAACAAACTCTTTATTATAATAGAAACTTTTTGCTTTTATAATTAATTTTATTATCTTAAATATTATTATCATAAAATCTTAATAAACAGCAATAATCGAATCCGGATAATAATGATAAACCTGTGCGCCAATACCTGTGATTAAATATTTAATAATGTATTTAATTAAAAATGGTATTAAGTGTTTAATTTCAAATGTTTATGTCAACTTAGTTTTCTAATAAGAATAATCTTCAAATCTATATTTTTTATAACATTTGAATAATGTGAATATTAAAAACCAAGGAATAAAAATATACTTCAATCGGTTGAAGTCCGCTTTAAGATATTAGAAATGTTGCTGTTTCCAAATTAAACAAATTTTAAGATTTGAAGTAAATATGTTAATAATGATTTGTATTAAGGAGGAAAGAAGGATTGCCTCAAATTTTCATAATTGTATGTATAAGAACTTGAGTTAATCGTAAACGTGTTTTTATTTTAATACTAACAAAAATTATAAATGATCATATAGATCATATGATAATATTAAGAAAAATTAATTTATTTTATTTTAATGAACGAAATATATTTCAATTGAGTCGTGACATTTTCTTCTTCCCATTTAAGAAGGCCTCTTCTAAGAGTACCTTGTCCTCTCCTCTCTGATTTTCTGACTCTGCTTTCCGCAATTGATCTGCATGTTTTGTTTTTTTTATCAAGCCATTCATCTCTACTAGATAGGTCCATATACTCGTCTTCTTTATAACTTTAGCTTTTGAATAGCCTTTAGCATGGAACTTTTTGACCCAAACACTTTTCTTCCATTAAGTGCGCCTCTGCTGATTTTCGATCACGATATAGTTTCAGTTTGGCCAATGCATCATCATAGTCTCCTCCTTTTCGATTTGGTTTTGGAAGTTGTGAGTTTCGTTCGCCATGGTCTTCCAACTTCTGCTGGCCAACGCCCTGCAGAGTCTTATACACGGATGCCCTGTATTTTTGCAACAAATACTTTTGCTGAATATGTGGAAGTGTCCGTGATGCTGGATAAAATACCAGAAATACTTTTGCAGTCACACATTTATGTCTAACCTGTATTTTCTTGACCCACTAAAGTGTAAATCATAAATACCAATACTTATTAAGTAAATTACAATTAATATTCCAATTTAGTTTATGAAAAATAATACGGCTATGAGTGAAATATAAAATAGTTTAATTTTCTCCTCATAGTTTCTGGTAAGAGAAAGTATGGGGATCGTGACAAATTTTCAAACTTGATTTATCATTGGAAATACATATTTTGAGGTGTACTGTGTATGAAAAAGTGATTTTTAGAAATTGATAAATAGAAAATCGCCGAAAGCTGAAACTTGGTATTTCATTTAGATGGCTACTAAGGGGGACGTGAAGGTTTTTGCGATTAAACTATCAGTCATCAATTAATTTTCCATTAATCATAAAAAAGAATTTATTTGAAATATTTTTCTTGTAAATTTAATTTAAAGGGGATTCTGAGAAAGGGATGACGTAATGTTTTCCTTTGAAGTGTCATATAAACATATTATACGATACCATGTTTATATAATATTAATAAGAATTATTTAGAGTTGATAACCTTCTGAATTAGATGAAATTCGATATACTGGAGGGGGGGCGCCTTTTTCTTTTTTGTTTTTTGCCTAATTATATTTAGGATAGACATGTATACATTGTCAGTTATTTTTGTGAAAATTTGTTAACTGGATAATAAAAAGTAAAAGATGTAAACATATTTTTCAATTTACCTTTCTAGGGGAAATCAGCTTCCTGTTTGCAATACCATATGCCGTATCATCTCTGTTTTTCTAATTTAACACAGTCGAAGACAAGATGTGTAGGTTATGGTCTTTGTTTCAATATCACTAAACAAGTTTATTTGATTATTTCTATAGACACCAGCTTTTGAAAGTACTGTATCAATTATTTTTATTTTTTTTTCGCTTTTTAATTTGTTTTCAAAGGAATACAGATAAAAATACTTGTTTACTTTTCTACAGTTTGTAGTTAATAATGTAATTATAATTTCTTAGCATAATTTAGTACCTAAAAAAATTAATGCTACTAATGAATGTAACAACAGAGATAAATACTTGTTTTTAAAAAGACTGTACTAAATGAGTCACCCATGTAGTAGTTAACAAATATGCCTAAATATGTTAGATGTATTGCACCATTTAGCGAAATATATTGCTAAAAATCTGTCTATATGTAATGATAAGAAAATTCTTTAAGCTGTTCTAATATTGAACAAGTAAACATTATTTAATTAATATATAATATTAAATAATACAAAATTTAATGTTTGGAAATTATTTTAGAGCATGAATCAGGTGTTAATTATTTCTCTTTATACCTTGAATTTGCACTTTAAATACAATTTCAAAGTATTAGAAATGTCCACCTTACGCCAATCGTTTATACTTATTAAAAAAAAATTATTATATTTTTTACTGTATGTTGCAATCTATAGTATATGACAGGAGTTCACGGTTGACAGCTCAATTACTAAATAATAGTACAATATAATATACCTTCAATACAAAAAGAGACTGGAAAGACAAAAAAAAGAAAAGAAGTTTAATTTATAAAGAGGAGTGAAACGAAAACGCGCTTATATAATAAATAACATAAATAAAACGGCTTTAACTTTACATTAGGTATAAACATTTTAATGTTCGTTACGACCGCTGATTTTGATATTGTAAAAAAGATTTTGAGGTTCGGTCAAAAACAACTCTTCTTCCAAATTGTCACCGACGTTTCGGCAAATTTATTACTGTCTTCAGGGTCTAGACAAAGGTTATAAAACAAATAAAAATAAAAATTAAAGAACACATAAATATAAACTTAAAATTAACATTTTAAAAAATATAAAAAATATTTTTTTTTAATAAACTACATAAATAAACCCTCTATCCCTCAGTTATAACAGTCTTCTGGAATTTCCTAAACAAAATACACAATATAACACGGTTTTCCCATCCGCTCTCCTAGCCCTTTATAAACCTTGACACATCCTATTTCCTTAACACTTGGTGATAATATATCACAAGTTAAACTGTAGTTTTTCAAGAAAATCAAACAGGAAAATTTTTGTAAGTACATTTCTTATGTTAGATTTCCATATTTTACTCTTATACTAGGGTCATTCAATAGGTAACGAGACAAAACGCTGCAGCTCAAAAACGATATATTTAATCAATATAAAACTTTGGTTACTTTTCAACATAGTTCCCAGCAACATTTGTACACTTGTCCCATAGTTCTTCTGATTTATGTATGCCTCTGGCATAAAATACTTTAGGTTGATCTCGAAGCCACTTTTGCATCTGATTTTTAACTTCTTCATTGTATTGAAAATATTTCCCATGTAGAGCCTCATTAACAGGTCCATGGAAGCCCCGATGGGGCGAGGTCATGGCTGTAGGGGGATGTAGAAGGATCTCCACCCCACTTCTTCTTAGTTTCTTTGTGGCGGTGCGTAAGTTGTCTTGGAACCCATCTCGCACAAGTTTTCTTGTACTGCAGCTTATGCTGAATAATGTTATAGTCAGTTCCAACACTCGCGTGCACTTCTTCAGCTATCAGTTCAACAGTAATACGCCTGTTGTCCTGAATTAACATGTTAATGCGAGATTCGAGGGAGGAAGTTACAACTTCAACTGGTCGTCCACTGTTCTCCCCATTTGTAAACATTCAAGCGGTTCAAACAATTATTCCCGTACACTTTCAACATTCTTTCGTGGATTTCACAACCTTTGACTACCTTTGCAACTAAAAATCTAATCACTAAGCGTTGTTTTTCCGAGCTGCAATAGTCGAGCGGACTCGCCATTGTTAACTGAATACATTTGAGGTTATGTTTACTAAATACTCTCGAACAGCTGATGAATAACTAAGTACAAGGATACCAACTTGACGCATTGAAATTGTTGTATTCATTAAACAAATAGTTTCTGAGCTACAGCGATTTGTTTCATTACATACTGAATGACCCTCCTATATACCCCATTTGGTTTAAATTTTACACATATAATGAAAAAGAAATATATTATGTTAGATACATCTTTGAAGAAATTTTTAACATAAATATTTTTGAAAATCTATTCTCAGTGCAAATTTAGTTTCGAAAATTTGACTTGCTCGTAACAGTTTCCTCATTAGACCTCAGTAAGAGAAAATATAAATCTACATATTTTATTTGCCTTCATATAATTCATAGGAAGCGATATGTTGAAAGGTCAATTTTTAGAAAAATGAATTCCTCCCTTCCCAATGATAGCCAAATTCTTATTTCACTTATAAGACATCATTCTAAAAGTGTTGAACGTGAATTTCAATAAAGTTAATTAATAGAAAAGAAAATGGGCATGATTAAATCAGTCCGGGGTTCGAATCCGCCGCCATCAGTGCTGCCCTTAGATTTTTTTTTCTCTTAATTTACTGCTGTAGGAGCCTCTACAGCTCCATTATTCTTTGATGGGCAATCTTGTCTGTCTGTAACGAGAGTGAACAAAAGTTTGAAGATTGGCTGTACGTTGAGACGGCTCCTGGCGCCACTGACTCACAGATGTTGAAATAAATAAATAAAAATATGCGCCCCACTACTTCACCTACTAAAGACTTGTCTTATCTGAAGTGCAATATAATAACGTAAATACTTTATAATAATCCCCTCCACTTCATAAAGTTTTAAATATATTTCAATAGATAAAAATTATAGAGACAACCTTGAATGAAAATTTAAACAATTTTTATTCAAAACTTTAAACTCGTTAGAAAATCAAATAAACTAAACACACCATATTTATACCGAAAAAACAAAAAAAATCTGGTGTGAAACACAAACGACTTCCTTTTATTGCAATTAATACAATTATTATAAATTGACAATATTTCATTAACCTTTAAATTTTGATTCTTTTGCCCTGATATAAATATTGTCGTGGTGGGGGCATATGACCTACATGACGGCAGGTGTAATTGAATGAATTTCTCAGAATTAACTAACAGTCATTTTTTTTCTATAAAAATGTTCCAAATAAAAGTGAATGGTGAATTTTTTAAAGAACCATAAGTTTTATTAAAATTTCCTATTTGTAAGAGAATTGCAGTAAGAGTAAGTCGAGTGTAATTTTTAAACATTGTTTTTAAAAATTAACATAACATTTTTAAGGTAAAATTTAAAACAATAACCATTAGGGCGTTGATATCGAACGAGGTCGAGTTTTTTTTTTATTTTTTTTTTTATTTAAAAAAAGGACTTTCAAACACGATAAAAGTTCAGTTGAAAGAAATCAAACAAAAACGCAATACTTTTACTTTAGAATCAAAGAAAGCAAAAATTAGTAAGTGGAAAAATTCAAAACTTAACGACCTTTTTTTTTTTTATTAAGTTTTTTCCACGTTTTAGATTAGTGACCTAAATTTATTAAGGGCACACTCTCAGTTTTACACGTGTGACGTCATGTCTGTACGATAAACTGTAGTAACTGTGCAGTTTTTAGGACGATAATCACTCAATTATCAGGCCTGAACTATGTGGGACACTCTTTTGCAACGTTAATCTGCACAGTTGAACGGTGATAAACATACAGTTTTCTCAGTTCTTGTTCATTCATGATTGCACCTAGTGCTAAAAAAAAAAATACGCTTTGTTGACATTCATTGATGTGTACCGTGCACACCCTGATCTGTGGGATATTGAAAGTCCACATTATAGCAACAGGAATAAAAAAGTTGCAGCTTACGAGTTATTAATCGAACAGTTAAAAAAAACCTGTCGAACCCGACGCGACTCTGACGTGACACTGTTGTGAAAAAGATTAACACCTCCGGATCTGTGTTCCGCAAGGAGTTGAAAAAAATTCAAGATTCCAAAAAAAGCAGGAAATTCTCATAGAAAACTTTAAGTCTTCAAAACTTCTCCCTGTAGCTAAAATCCGCAATGTTGCTGAGCCTTACTTCAGGTGATTTAGCTTCTCTCAAGCGTGTGTCCATCTTCTTAATAAGAGGTCCAACTATGTTTGGCAACAGTTGAAATGTGGTATCGTCCATTCTCAAGTAATTTTTGCAATCAACTTGTGATGTATCGTTGAGTTCCCTAAGTAAAGTAAAGTAAAGTAATGCCTATTTTTTCAGGCGGGCTTAACGTCCAACTACCAAATTAGGTGTCGCGGACGGGGGCGGAAGCACCTACTTTACTATTAACATTTTTTAAACAAACATAAAATTTAGCAGTTATACGCTGGACTCGAACTGGGGTCCTCCTACTTACAAGTCCGTGCTCATAACCACTACACCAACACCCGCCCCAAGAGTTCCCTAAGTAAATTGTATTAGATTGATAAAACGCTTCTCAGGACAAACCATTCCTTACTCCATAGTTCAAGTTTCTTTCTTTTTTTCTTTAATTGTTCACATTCCAATTAAGCTGATATAACACAACAAATAGCTGCCTTTCTTTTGACAGTCATAGTTTTCTGAACCTAAAAGACACTAAAAAAAAAGCAACAAGATCGAACGATTTTTTTATTTTTAGTTTTTTTTATTTATTAGGTATTTACAACTACATAATAATGTATCTAGTAAATCTGATGAATGAAACTACTATGTACAAGAGTGGAGCAGCTGTCCATTGACTACTCTCCAAAATATTTTCCATAAGTAAGGAAGGAGATGTATAACGGAAAATAGGGAATATGGATGAGAAGAGCTTTGGAAAATTATTAGGAAGGATTTAGTGCAAAAGTTTAATAGGAATGTTAGGCTGAGAGGGGAAAGATTAACATTATATACATATTTACATAATTACATATTTACATTTGTTTGTCACTCTGTCAGAAGATCTCTCGGCCACTGACGTTTCAGTCTTCTGGCAGGGTTTCCAGGGATGGAATGAGAAGAAAGTTCTTGGATTAAAGGGTTATAATGGTCAGGGAGGGATGTATGGAATTTTTCGTATCGGGATAAAATGAGGTCGCGGACAAAAGGGATATTTAGGTCTTCGAGAATGATGGACTTAGAAACATAGCAAGGAGCGTTAGTGCCTTTACGAAGGATTTTTGATTGGAGGGTTTGTAGTCGGAGATAATTGGAGCACTTGGTTGAGCCCCACACTTCGATTCCGTACGTCCACAGAGGCTTGAGTACAGTGTTGTAGATTAGTACTTTGTTGTCTAGAGAAAGACGAGAACGTCGGTTGAGTAAACGTGAGAGTAATTTAGTTCCTGTCGGTTGGGGCTAACCCCTCTTCTGTATGTGGTAACGGGGGAGGCAATGAAAGGGTACCTCAGAATGAGGTGCAAGGGATAATGGGTGAGAACCTTTCGGGGGCATCACACTAGGATCGAGGACGAAATTTGGCGAGTGAACCGATTTCTGCTTTCCAAACTTGATGAGACGAGCAAGAAATGGGGATTTGAGAGAGATTATGAGATTACGATTGGCAGTATAGGGGATGATAACCTCACGAGGCCAACGGAGTCGGGCAGCGGTATTATTCGCTGCTATTCAGATGGCTCTAGGCAGGAGGGTACTGGCCTGTCGGGGGCGGGAGCATGGTTTCAGGAGTTGGATAGAGGGAGTTCGGTGGCCTTGGGTGGTTTGGCCACAGTTTTTCAGGCAGAGGTGGTGGGCATTATTGAATGCTGCCACCTGGTGGGGGAGTGGCAGGGAGAGTTCAAGGAAGTGCGGATTTTCTCGGATAGCCAGGCCGCACTAAGGGCTTTGAGTAATTCTTGGTGGAGTTCGAAATTAGTGGGAGAATGTCGGAGGAAGCTCAATGCTTTAGCTCGGAGGGGTACGGTGCGCCTCTATTGGATACCCGGACACGCGGGAATAGAGGGGAATGAGAGGGCAGACCAGTTGGCTAGGGAGGGATCATCTCAACCATTTTGCGGTCCTGAACCAGCCCTGGCTGTCACAAAGACGTTTCGTGACAAACAGATTAGACTTTGGGAGACGAAAGTTTTGGAGAAACGCTGGGGGGACACGCAGGGGTGCCTCCAAGCCAAAAGATTTATAAAGACAAGTAGGCAGGGAACTTCGGAGTATCTCCTGTCCCTTAGTAGGACGGGTCTGACCCTGATAGGGATAGTGACTGGACACACTTGGTTGTCCAGCCACTTGTTTAATATAGGGAGGACGTCTAGTCCCATTTGTCAGAACTGTGACGACGGAGTCAGGGAAACGGTGTACCACTACCTTTGTCAGTGTCCCCGTTTCGCTGGAACTAGGTTTCGTGTTTTTGGGAGGGCATCACTCTCGCAGGATTGTCTGCGCGAGCTGGAGTTTCGGGATATCTTGGGATACTGTAGACTAACCGGTAAGCTACCGGGGGAGATTCATTAAGGGGATAGGGGGTCTCGGTGGATAAAGGCCACATAGGCTTAGGTCCCGCGCCATTAGGCACCCGAATTACAATAATAATAATAATAATATGTACAAAAAAAAAAACTATGGCACAACAGCCCGTGAAGGGCCAAGCCTTGCCAGACGGCGATTATAATTGGGAGCACGCCGCATTTCCCACGCCATTCAGTTCCGGCCTTCGCTACCTAGGGCGCTACTAACTGTACTTCCCACGTTTTATGCATGATGGCTGGTCAACACCGACTTTGCCCTCACGGGAATCGAACCCAGAATTCTTCGCACGAAGGCGATGCGCTAGCTACCAGACCAAAGCGTGAGGACTTATGTACAAAAAAGATATTTCCATTTTTTCACTCAATAAATTTATTATATAAAAATTCAATTTAGCACACTAATTTAACATTTCCTGATATTAAAACAATTTTCTATCTATGATTTTCATAGTATGGGAATTTGGATATTGTGGTAAATTTAAACATCTAATAATATAATTCAAATGAAGGTGATAGCAATAAATCACAGGTTAGAGCTAAATTAGTCTCAAAATATAGATATAGGCTACGTTGAAGTCTGGTGTAAATTTAAGGCAGATTAAAACATTCGTACTTTAATAAACTTTAAAATTTTTAATAAAATTAACAAAAATTAAATAAATAAATACTCACGAGATAAGACATCATTAGATATTGTAACATTCACTAAATAATTTTCTGTATAATTAAGGTTCGATATGAACCATTCAGATAATAAAAATAAAAATATACCACAAATAATGCTTTTAAGGCTATATATATAACATTTTCCATATTTGTGACAATGGTTATTCATTATTCTAGAATTATTACTACTAATTGGTGGTAATTGTCACCGTGGATACTTATAGCATAATTGAACATATGATTATATAAATAATTGATAGATAAACCATTAAACACACTAAGATAAAATTTTGTAATTAATTTGTATTTACGGGTAAGAATTAAAAAAAAAGCTAACACTTTTGTGGAGTATGTTGATAATAAAGGAAAAACAGTAGTTACATATGCTCACACAGACATATAGACCGTTCGCTAAAAAAATATTTTTTCTTATTCAAGGACCATAAAACATTTATTTCCGGTGAAAATTCCATTTCGAAATACTTCCTCTTACTGGAAGTAAGTGAAAACTTTACACGGAGAGAGAAAGCGAGCGACCATAATAATGTTATTGTTTCTAAAAAATTACGTCCTTTAGCCTAAAGGGTTGTTATGTTGTTCAAAATTACACAATATACACACAATTAAATCAAAAGATATTATTTAGAGTATACTGGGTAATTATAATGCAAAATATTTTTATATTATATAGAATATAGTATAATTGAGGAAAAATGCACAACTTGAAGAATTAAAAATAAAAATAAAATGAAATAAATAGATAAATAAAAATTCTATCATTAATTAATCAAAATATTAATGAGTAGCGTTAAGTAATGAAAAGAAAATAAACAAATAATTGAGATGTAGAAATTGAAGTAGTTATACAAAGGAAACGAAAAAGGACAAAATACCAGAACAAAGACAAAACAACGAATATTATATTATAGCTAACTATTAATTATTCACTATTTCCTACAGTTTCTTTCAGCTGTGAAGACATGTTTCACATCTCAATTAAGTACAGATACACGTTATTAATTAGGTTATTACTAATTAATTTCATTATGTTTCCGATAATTACACCTATTTCCGTTATTTTACAATACAATTTTTATATAAGAATTTTTATTCTGGATTCGGAGTAAAAAGGGCATTCCAGCTGTAGGTGATTTAAACAGATTGTTATCTGCAGGCAACACAATTGCACAATTGGTAATTCAATTATATTAAACCTGTTCAATGTAAAAAAAATCTGGTGTGAAACACTCACACAACTTTCTCTTACACCAGTTCTCAAAATTAAAATTGACAAATTTTATAGTTTGAGTACCAAATTTAATGAAATTCGTCGAAAAACTGAAAAAAAAATGTTCAGTAAAAACGCAATTCCGGTTTACTAATTTTCTTGAAACTTGGAATTTTAGTCATCCATTTATTTCTAATTAATTTTGTTTGGATGGTAGAATTATATAATCCAACTATGATAGCACTTTAGAGAAAAAAATTACCCTACCCCTTCCCTAAAATGCCACAAAATGAATTTTCCCAGAGAAATATTTTAAATAAAAGTTGTAGAACTTTGTATGTTTAGTTCATATAAGATGTTTCAAGAAAATCGTCGGAGTCATTTTTAAAAAAAATTGCGAAAAAGTGGAAAAAAAGCAAAAAGTAAACTGGTACTTTCGGTTGAGTAATTTTGACAGAAAACATATTGGCAGATCCCATGGTGATTCCTAAATGGAATATTAAGTTTGAACTTTCTAAGGTTTTTCGTTTTTGAGCTGTGCAGTTTAAATACATTTCGGACTACACCGACAGCATCTATGGAGACTTTCTCTTTGTGGAGGTGAAAAACCAGGCAATGAAAGCCTGTTATAGAATTAAACAGGCAGGTTTTTGGCAGGGTAAGCGATATGGTCATTCTACCATTTATCGTGAGATGCTTTTAAGGATTCCCATTACAGGTTTCCCTTCTGATAGGAATTTGAAGACATTTGTCTTTGGTCATTCCTACAGGGTTAGGTTGCCTTCTAGGAAAGATTGGTTAACCCTGGGTCCGTCTGGGGTTATTCCTGAGAATTATCTCCGATGCTACACGGACGGCTCCAGGATGGATGGCAGGTCTGGGGCTGCCATCTATTTTGAGACGGAGACCATTTGGTGGTGCCTCATGGTGAGTGGGCTACCGTTTTGCAGGCTGAGGTTTATGCAATTCTTTGCTGTATTTTGGATGAGAGGGTGTGTAACACTAATTTAAAAGGTGTTTAAAAGGTGTTGTAAAGGGTGTGGTGGACAGCCAGGCTGCGTTGAAGGCGCTTAGCTCATGTGTCTTCACTTCCAGATTGGTGTTGGAATGTTCTGAAAGACTGGAAGATCTTTCTTCATTGAAGGATGTACTTCTGGTCTGGGTTCTAGGTCATTTGGAAATCTTTGGGAATGAGGAGGTGGATAGGTTTGCCAAATTAGGCGCTTCTCTCTCACTTTCATTGGTCTCGAGCCTGCTGTTGGTGTGTCTTCTCACACGTTTGTCAGGCTTCCAGACGTGGATGACCTCGCAGCACTCATCCTTATGGATGAGTGTAGTGGATTGTCGGCAGTCTAAGATGCTCATTGGGGGTCCGAACGGAGCATTGGGGGATTCGTTGTCTTTCACGGACCTCTCTCAGGCATCTGGTTGGCTTCCTCACTGGGCATTGTGGCTTAAGGAGACATCTCTATACAATGGGACTCATGCCTGATCCCTTTTGTAGAGTTTGTGAGACGGAAGAGGAATCACCCATGCATCTGATGCCTACAGTTTGGGCTGTGAGGAGATTAGGTTTAGGACCTTCGGCCGGAATAGGATATTGGTAGAGGATCATAAGCTATGTCCTTTTAAGGTTTTGGTCCGATTTGTTCGGTCTGTGGTGAAACTTAGATGGGTAAAACCTGAGCCTGGATTTTTTGTTCTAGTCCCAGTAGTTGTTGTTCTTTAGGAGTAGCTATATGGGCCCGAGGAGGCTTTGGATAACTTAGGGTTTTGCCCTCGCCTTCTTTGAATAATAAAATAATAATAATAAATACATACACACCCACACGACCTTTGCTAATAACCACTTTTTTGGACTAAGGGGATCTCAAAACGGATATTGCCGGTAGAAACTCGATATCGAAAATTTGACTCGATTACAATACTTCCTCTTACTAGGAGTAAGAGAAAGTAAAAATGATAAACATATCCATAATAAAAAACATCTAATTGAGTTTTTGTTTTAATCTCTCAATTGGCTGCAAAATCTTATTTTATGAATATTTATGAAATGTTCTATCTAATTTCTGGTTTAAAATACAAAAAAAAAGTATAAATGGTTCTCTATGATGGGAATATCTGTAGTTGATAACTTTTTTTTATGTTCATGCTTAACAATATTATTTGTAAACTTTTATGGCAATCCATTCTTTTCTTTAAACTAAAGTTTCAGCGGAAGAAGTATAAAAAGATATTAGATCACATAATATTTGGCTACTACTTGAACTTGTGTTACCGTATTGCAGTCTGAATAGGAAGAAGAATTATGGTTCCGTGCTTGGTCTAAAGTGAGAATTTCTTTAATAAACTTTTCGGATATAGTGGACTACTGAAAATATTATTTCCGGTGAAAAATCAATTTCGAAAATTTGTCACTATTGCAATAACTTCCTCTTACAGAGCAAGAGAAAGAGAGAAAAAAAAAAAAAAATCTGGTGTAAAACAGTCACACAACTTTCTCTTACTGCAGATTACTGAATTGTAACTGTCAATTTTATAGTTAAATATTATTATATATTATTAAATAGTTAATTTAATGAAATTTGACACTGATTTTATGGAGAAAATCGCGAAAACTGAGGAAAAAAACAAAACAGTTTAGTAAAAACTGCACTTTCGGTTTACTAATTTTTTTGAAACTCGGTATTTCGACCACATATTTAATATAATAATTAATATTACTTAGTTTATAGAATTATCTAATAAATTGAAATAGCTCTTACTTGAATTTTCTTTGAGAAATGTTTAAAAAAAAAAGTGCTCTTTATGAAATGTAGATCATGTAACAAGTTTAAAGAAAATCATTTGAGCTGTTTTTTGAGAAAAATCACGAAAAAAAAAACATCCATTAAAGTGGTGAGAGCATTCTGGTTGAGGAATTTTAAACAGACAACTTAGTGTCGGATTCCATGGTGATACATAAACAGAATATCAGCGTTGAACTTTCTGCGACTTTTCGTTTTTGAGCTATGTTGTTCACATACACACGCACACATACACACATCATCTTCTAAAAATCACCTTTTTTTCACTGCGGGGGACCTCAGAACGTGTATTTCCGGTAAAATTAAGATCGGAAATTTGACACGATTACAATACTTACTATTTTACAAAGCTACTTAATCTTTTACAACTTGGGGTGTAGCGACCCCACGAGTTACCACAGCTCAGTACTCCTTGCACTTCATCAGAACAGTACACAATACACCTAATACACTTTACAGACGAAGATAAACACAGTACATAAACTAGGGTCTCCGTCCCTAGTTAATTAGCGTAAGCCAAGGAAGAAGGAAGGGATTAGCTCAGTGGTAGCGTGCTGGACTAGCAAAGCGGAGGACCCGGGTTCGAATCCAGCATGGTGCTCTTAGATTTTCTCCTTCCAGAAGCCTCTACAACTCTCTGTCTGGTGATGGGCAGTGTTGTAGCTACAGAACACTGCTTGGAGGCCGGCTGTGCATTGTAGAAGGCTCAATAGATCTTTCCTGACAATAGTTGTCAGGTCGCAGTGCAATAATCCCCTACAACAATCTACAATCTACACTTTTACAATGAGTAAGATAATGTAATATGTGTCTTATCAAATTGTCTGTGTCCAAAATTGCTTATAGTTTTGTGTGTGCAAATTATTTATATATATATATATTTGTGTGTGATTAAGCTTAAATAAATTACAATTACAAGTTTTGCTGGCGGCAGACAGAGGACGCTTTCATAAAATGTAATCGTATTTGTATTCATAACCGTAAAAACTGTCTCACCTTTATTTTATGTTTCGTTTAGACCAATTGAACTCTTAGTAAAATTTCCGCGTTTCATGAAAGTGTTTCAATTAGAATTGGAAAACGAGAGAGAGAGAGAGAGAGAGGTGTGAATGTTTCACGCCAGTAATTTTACTTTTATTTCAAATCTAAAATAAAAATCAAAGACGGATATTGAGTGTGGTTAATCTTAAGTTTCATAAAAATATTTTAGATCAATATCTATGCTTAATTGCTTTTTATTGTATCTCCATAAAAAAAAGTGTCTCACTTCGCTAGGCCATATAACATTTAGAAATTTTATCACCTTGCATTTCACAGTGTATTTTAATTCACATTATTAATTTTAGTTTTATAACATAAAATCAATTGATAGTTAGTTGATTTCTATTTCAGTTACACTTAGCTGTCCAATATTGTAGAAGATATTTAATAGGTTTTTGGTTGAATGTTGGTTTGGGTTGGAGGGGATTTGATACTCTTATGGTTAACGTTTGTGGTAAGATGACTAGAAGATTGGTCACGAGATGGGACGTGCTCTATCTCAAATATTCCAGACAACAAGCCACCATTTCTCTTGCTTTAGTCCAGGTACATCATCTGTCTCGATCATTGCCAAGAATTGTTTAGTGGGGGTGAACAAGGTTGAAACAGAGTAAAGAAAACAAAAAACAAAAAACTTAAGAGAGGATAGTGTTATTTCTTTCATCTTCTTTCTCACTCTATTGATTGATATTGAAAGAAATGTAAACATTGTGAACGCCACCATCAGGGTGACATGAATCTTCAACATATTGTGGACAAGGTGCGCTGTCTGACACCAATATAATCTATAAAGTATTAGATAAACATATGTCAAACCCTTTATATATATCGGTGTGCTATGGCTGTTATGGCTGTATAGCCATTCTAAGATGGGCTGAAATGCTTGTACAGCTGTATAAGCAATTTATTAATTCTTAATACTTGGAACAAAATCAATTTAAATGTAATTATTAATAGCCTATAAAATAAAACATAGTTTACAATGAAGCCATTAAATATTTATTTAATATTTTGTGAGCTAACTAAATATTGGACCCAGAGATCTGTCATATTAATTAATATATTAATTTTAATTTAATAAATAGTTTTAGTCAAAATCCATCAATGGAAATAGCACCTTTACTGAATGCTTTTTTTACTTTTTCTTACTCCTAGTAAGAGGAACTATTGAAATAGGTCAAATTTTCGAAATCGAGATCTCTCCGGAAATACACGTTTTCAGGTATCCTGAATCCGAAACTGGTTTTTAGAAAATGGTCTGTGAGTGTGTATGTTTTTGTGTGAATGTGAACAGTAAAGTTCAAAAACGAAAAATCGCAGCAAGTTTAAACTTGACTTGTATTCAACTGTAGGATCCGAATATAGGTTATCTGTCAAAATTGATCAATCAGAAGAACCGCTTTGCTCATTACCACTCTCCGAATGCACGCCAACTTTGCATTACTTCCTCTATCACGGCCACAAAAGCGCATTGGCGAAAGGGCTTCAGCCAGTCTCTTACTTAGAAGCTGTCTCCAGCGGCAAGAAAATAGCATAAAAGCTGACCCTCTGAGGGCTTTAGTGGTCAGTCACTAAACTTTGAAGAGGACGAGTCAATCATCAATTTTACTTGAAAAAGTATGAGCGAGTAAACACATCAACTCTGAAGAGTATAAGTCAATAGATAAACTTTAAAGAATATAGATCAACCGCTTCCTCAACTTCAGTCTTGAAAGGTTCACAAGCTAGCCACATCTACACGCCACCATTAGAAAAAGCAAGAGTTTTAACTAAACGCTCGGTCACTCTACTCTCTATAAACTCTTCTTTTCTTACTCAATGAAGCACGAAAATATAAATTATGAGTATAATGCCAATTCATGTGTTTTTATTACACCAGTTTCATAATCAATTCACTATTCACCAACAATCATTCGTGCTTACCACCCGCCTCCCTATAAAAATTCCTACCGGTAAGCCTTGGCTCTTCATGGGCTGTTGCATCACAGGTTTTTTATAACCTGCTTTGAATAATTCACAGAAAAGAAAAAAAAATACACCGTAATGTCCCATTTAGGTTGACAAATTTTTAGCGAAATATTCCTGCCGAATACGATGGCGAACTTAAACGGACTGTCAAGTCTGAATTAGTTTTTGACAAATCCTGTTCAAACATACATAATAATAAGACACAAACAATAGACAAAAATAAATCAGACATATTTTCCGTGATACCCTGCTTCTTTTTGACGGTCATCGATCGGTTTCGGGGGCGTTCGCCCATCATCAGGATGCTTTTTGTCAAACAGTGTGGTAACATAGATTTGCACAGAGCAAATTTAGTTGATCGGCACTGTGCAAATGTATATTATCACACTGTTTGACAAAAAGCATCCAGATTATGTGCGAACGCCCGAAACATGTCGATGACCACAATAAGAAGCAGGTTATCATGGAAAATATCTCTGATGCTTTCCACCTCTCCGCAACCAACGACCACAGAAAAAAATAGATTTGTATGGAGTTTTGGAGGAATAGGAGCGATAAGCATCTTTTAAAGTACTACTTCAGCATAATCTTATGATTTTAATATCATAATATTAATATTTCAAGTATGAAGAAAATCGGTTAACCGGAAGTGATAGTTTACAGAATACATTTCCGAGCTTTTTAAAATTTTCTCGAACTTGGAATGTTAACTACCAAGATTTACCAATATTTTGCACGCCCCATACATTACCTATAATTCCATGGATTGTAGAACATAATTCACAAAAAAGATTCTTACGAATTTTAAAATGTGTTTGGTTGTTAATTATTTCGTTTTAGATAAAAGTTATTTTTCAAAAAAATAAGTGATAAAGAAGTAAAGTAAATATTTCAGATGAATATTTTAGAAAAAAATATAAAGTTTAATTTTATATTAGCCAAAAGGTGGAGTAGAATTTTATTAAAATTGGTGAGTAATAAAAGGAAGTTTTGTGTTGGATCATAAATAAAAATCAAATTAAATATGACAGTTGAGAAAGAGTCTCGTCATGGAAGACAGTAAATAACATACACCCTTGACTAATTCTGTATCAGCCTGCCAGAGAAAGTTATGATTCTTTGCCATGTCGTAAAGTAAGAAGCTTGCCGCTTATTTGCACAACACAGAGCGTTGTCGTTGATAGAGAACTGCCAGTAATGGGAGAGGTGGTAGATTTCACTGCTCCAAACAAACGGTAGCTACTAGCGCCAACACAAAACTTGCTGGATTTTTTCCACTGCTCAATTTTTTTTTTTCTTTTTTTTTATTGCTATCCCACTGACAATTGCCTCGTAAAGTGCCGTCTTTTTTTTTTTCGTTTCTCATACTTACTTGTTCGTCACACGTGCACACAGCTGAAGAAAAAAACCTTTATATATCAGTATTTCCATAACGGTTTTACGAGTTTGAAGGAGCTTTAAAATTCAATAAGCAGTCGGTTGTTCATCAAGAAGACACTGGCTTAGTTTAAAGATTCACTCTAGCGTACTTATTCTCTTTATTTTTATTTTCTACTTTCCGAATAATTTTCTCCTTCCACATTTATGTCACATTATTTTTTTTACACTTTAAACAGTTAGTTATTGTAACAAGTATGTTTAAATAAACTCCTTTTAAAACTACATATATAAATAAATTTAATTTTAATAATTATTTTAATATTTTTCTATATTATTAAATACAATATATGTCACCATAACCATATTTTAATGTTTTTTATGAACTTTTGAGTTGAACGAAAGAAATAGAAAGGCCTCATATTTTGAATTTCTTAGGGAAAAGCGTTGATTTAGAAAAAGAAATCAAGGATTAAAGAAGCATACTTGGCAGGCAAGACTTTTGAGGAAGTTGTTGGACATGTGACAATATTTTATGGTATTACTTAATAATAGGGGCGGGTGTTGGTGTAGTGGTTATGAGCATGGACTTGTAAGTGGGAGGACACCAGTTCGAGTCCCGCGTATAACTGCTAAATTTTATATCGGTTTGAAAATAGTTAACAGTAAAGTAGGTGCTTCCGCCTCCGTCCACGACACCTAATTTGGCAGCTGGACGTTAAGCCCGCCTGAAAAAGTAGGTATTACTTTACTTTACGTAATTATTCCTAGAGAACTAGAGGATTACGAAGCAATTAATTGACTATTCTAGTATATGCAGACTAAAACAAATTGAACTCCCGCTGTACTGTGTTTGAGAGGGTCAATATTTTGGAAGGTAATACGAATAAAAATGTTCAGCGTTATTACGCAGTCAACGATACATTTTAGAGGAATTACATTTTAGGATCTGGGTGTAATTATCACTTGTTATTTTGCTAGATTGAATTATAATTAAATGTATATATTTTAAATGACCAGCCAGTTTTAGTAATAATTATGACTTTATTAAAATATTTAATAATTATTCATACTAAATAATTGATTATGGAAAAAGTAATATTTTTTTGTTAAAAAATTTAGACCCTAAGAAAACTTCTACCCTTACTAATGCTTGGAAATCAGTTCTGAATGTGTAAATTTAATAAGAAACATAATTAATCAGATTGGGCTTGTGGACTAATCCTGGAATGATCGTATAGTGACAATCCCTATGTGTAGACACGTGACCTCTTCACTAACCCTTTTACCAAGACAATGACAGATCACGACCTATCTACATAATGAAAACAGCACATTAACAGTTGGATCCTTTGGTACTGTAGGCCATATGCAACTAAAACTCTTCCCCTAACCAATTCCCATTTACACAGAATTTTCCTAACCTTTAAATTTACAAAGATTACAATTTAATTTATTAAATGGTCATTTAAAAATTCTGACAACATGTTCCAGTTCAATAAGTGAGGATGTTGGTTTAAATAATTGTTATTTAATTTTAGAAAAATTGTTAAACATTTTTCGTCTATTTATAAAGATTTTAAATTTATTTTTAGATTTTAACTAATTAGCAATATCATCTTTTCATCGTGGGACAAATTTGCTTGCACTAAGGATAATGATTGATTCGAAGAAATCATTTTGCCAAGTGAAGGAAATTTTGGTATAAATTAGGAGTGCCAAAGTGGAAAAACGCCAATCTTACAATCTTATAGAGGAAAGGGATTAGGTCAGTGGTAGCGTGCTGGACTAGCAACGCGGAGATCCCGGGTTCGTGTCCAGCTGGTGCCATTAGATTTTTTTTCTTCCTAGGAACCTCTTATGCAGTTTTTCCACTAAAAGCACGGTCCGGTGATGGACCTCGCGTAGATCCCGGGGTAGAATAGGCCTACGGTATGCCCTGCCTGTCGTAGAAGGCGACTAAAAGGAAGGCCCTGCACTGGACAAGTCGTATCTTCTAATAAGATACGTATGAGTCCTTGTGTGGAAAGTAAAATCTAGTTGTGTCACTCTTACTTCAACAACTAGAGACATTTTGGCGTAGGCTTGCGGCGAAGCGGGATGCAATCAGTCTCTGGTTCTCCAGGTTGGGGATCCCTCCCGCAACCCATCTTGATCCTTTCCCCTTTGCCGGGTTGCCTGCAAGTTACCTGGGTTACTGAAACCCCAGTGCTTGAGGCAATGATGGCAATCAATAGATGGACATTAGATTCATCGGGCGTGCGATCAGTCAAGCTAGCTCGTTAGAGTTGAAATACTGAACTACGGGCGCAAGCTACTTTCCGAGGCAATTGCTTGCAATTGAGGTAGGATTCGTAGAGGCCGTTGTATAACCAATAACTCCAATGACCGGGGTCATGAGTTGAGCGGGAGGAGACTCGCAATATAAAATTAACCGCGGAACCAGCCCGTTGCTGGAAGCGCATTTGCTGGGTGGGCGCGGTTCACCAGAGTCTGCTAGAGAGTGCCTTCTCTAACTTCTGGTAGTGGAGAGTGACTACGTTGTGGGATCACTCTGCGCGCTGGTTGAGCATATCTCAACCTGCCCTTAAATGGGTCATGCGGAGGAGTGCTTCGGCACTTCTCTATGGTCGGGCATTACACTAAAAGTCCACCTTGGTAGTGACATCTCTTCTTGTTAATGATCCGTTGCTTGCAAGGGGGGACTGGTAAAGGCACCCGAACGGTAGTTACGGTCTAGAAAGATCCCCCGATACCAGGGAGGAAAGGGGTGAACGGGAGAATGTGGCGGTCAAGACAGTGTTTGTTCTGTAACAAGGAACCTGTCCGGAGGCCGGCATTGCACTGAGACGGTTCCGATCTTCGAGATAGCTACTGGTGTCCAGAAGGGCGTTGGTGCAGGGCTGTCCCTGCCCAACAGCAATAATAAATAAATCATCTAAGGCATTTATAGTAATTTCTCCAATATTTCTTATATTTATATAAGTTTGTTAACAATTTATTAAAATGAAAAAATTACACATTGCTTACATATACTCGTACGTTAAAATATTAAACTGTCACAATATCTAAAATCTTGTACAAACAATCGCAACCTGGGCTCCTCTAGAACCCTCACAAACTCAATTTTACTGGAGAAATATTTCAAATAAAAGTGATAGATTATTTATTATGTGCAGAGATGTATATTAAAGTTAAGATGAAGTTTTTTAAGAAATTCTCGGAATACTGTTTTAGTAAGTTTGGCCTGTCCAATTGTTGGTAATTGGCCAAACAAAATTGGTCCCCAGGGAATGTGGGGAATAACGTAAATGGAATACCAAACCTATACACATAACGCGCCCCTCCGCCCACACACACGTATATATATGTATATATATACAAACCACAGTTGGATAAAATGTAGTTGCAATACAAATTAAACAGTATCAATAGTTGAGATGTTGTTGGAATTAACAACTACATATGTAATTGTAGTTGCGTTTGCAGTTTTATTATTTTTTACTTTCTCTTACTAATAAGTAAGAGAAAATATTGCGATCGTGCCTGTTTTACGAAATTGAGTTTTCACCTGAGATTCACTTTTTGACGAGACCTGAGTCCAAAATTGTTGTTTTAAGAAAATGGTCTGCGTGTGTGTGTATGAACAAAATATCTCAAAACTAAATAGTTGCAAGAAGCTCAAACTTGGTATTCCGTTTGGTTACTACTACCGCATTAGACACGAAGATTTCGGGCAAAATCCTTCAACCGGAAGTACCACTTTACTGAATAGTTTTTTCAGTTTTTTGAGATTTACTCAAAAATGGCTCCAACTATTTTTTTTTTCAAACATTCTCTACATTAAGTACATATACCTAATTGCTACAACTTTTATTTAAAACATTTCTCCGGGAAAATTCATTTAAGATGGCTATTGGGAAATGGGCGGCGTTATGTTTTCCCCTTAATTGCTATTTTAGTTTATAATACAATTCTATCATCTAAATCATACTAATTAGAATTATATTTATTGTCGCAATTTCGAGTTTGAAAAAAAACTGGATGACGGGAAATGCCTTTTTATTGAAAAATATTTTTCAGTTTTTGCTATTTTCTCTAAAATCTGCCTCATTGTCCATTATTGAGCCCAAATATTGGAATAGCGAACGTTACTTATCTTAGTGTACAAGACACTTCACTTAATGTACAGGATCAGAAGTGCTGAAATTTAGTGCTATTCTGATTGGAAATGCATAATGAGTGAAATTTTCATATACGAAGAACACTAATGAGATTCTTACTTTTTATTTAAATACTATAATTGCTAAAAAAAACTAACTCATACGGACCAAGTTTTTTGAACTATTTTTTCACAGTTCAATGACTAGAAGCTAATAAAAAATCAGTTTTGTTCCACGTTAGCTGAATTTTCCAGAATATGGGTATCAAAAATTGTTGCCTTCTAAACTTAGAAGCGAGCTGATCAGTGATATGTGATCAGAATAATTGTTATGTCGCCTGTGAAAGTAATGGAGAGTTGTGCCAAAATACTGGGTAAATGCAGTTAGTTATATAACGATATCCTTCCTGCGGTTTTCCTACATCCAGCTGATTATTATTCCAAAAAAACATGATCCATAAGCACCCTAGAAGAGATTCTCTCTTATAGAACATACTTTATAATCAGATACTATGTAGGCAGTATATTGATCTTTTGTTTTCCTAGCAGCCCCATTGTGGTCATATTTTATATAATAAGACTTATTTGCACTCAAATTGGCAATTACGCAGAAATTCCTTCCTTTACATGCTTATCGCGAATTCTATAATAAAAATTAATTAGTTTAATTGGAAAGAAAATTAGTTATAAAGGAATATATACACGTATATATATAATATTGAAATGTAGTTGATGTGATGGCGTTGTTTGTGCAGTAGTAGTAGTAGTAGATTGTGGCGTGAGCGGTTTTGTGAAGGACTTGTGTGTATTGTTGTGGTGGTTGTTTTCGCAAAGCTGGAAAGCCTCAGAGTCATTTTCCGTGATAGCCTGCTGCATTTTGTGGTCATCGACCGGTTTCGGGCGTTCGCCTATCTTTAGGATGCGATTGTCAGACGTGTGATAACACAGACTTGCACAGAGCAAATTCAGTTTATACACACTGTATACACTCTCAGTCTCTATATATACAGTATATATATATATATACAGTATTACAACACATACAGTATACAGTATATAAACAGTACTCTATATATACACTCAGTGTATAAACTGAATTTGCCCTGTGCAAGTCTGTGTTATCCCACTGTCTGGCAAACGCATCTGAAGATGGGCGAACGCCCGAAACCGGTCTATGGCCACAAAATGAAGCAGGCTATCACGGAAAATATCTCTGATGCTTGTGTATATGTTTGAGATAGAGACAGAAGTATTACAAATAGATAATAAGAACCACTTTTAAATAAATAATTTAGCTATATATTAATTTAGTAACTTTACAAGATGATTATAAATTTGTGATTTTCGAATTAACTAATAAGTGCACTGAATAAAATATTTAATAGCTACATTGATTTAACTCAAAGTTTACACCTATGACTGATGTTCTCCCTGTGAATAATACTGGTAGAATATCTAATTCAGACTGTCCTTCGTTGAGTGCAAAATTTAGACTGTCCACTTCCGTTCAAATAATGCTGGTACGTCTGGAGGGAGTCTATTGTCTTACCCTAACTGTTACTTGTCCCTTTGTCTCTTCAATAGCACTGACCTTAATTTAGTAGTACTGACTCTTTCCCCTTCACTAAAATACACTATTTGAGTTGTGGTGGTTGGTTCCGCAGAGGTTGAAAGCATCAGAGACATTTTCCGTGGTAGCCTGCTTCATTTTGTGGTCATCGACCGGTTTCAGGCGTTCGCCTATCATCAGGATGCTTTTTGTCAAAACAGTGTGATAAGACAGACTTGCACATAGCAAATTCAGTTTACACATCTTTGATACACTATTTGAAGTAGCTAAAATTCACTATTTATTTTCCAAAATTATTTCACTTAAAATATTGTTGAAATTCACTAAACTATTTTTCCACAATTATTTTTCCTAATTGCTACTTCCACTGCAATACATATACCATCTCAATGTATATATACATCCTATACACATTTCAGTTCAAAGTCACAAGAGCGTATTTTTAAGGGATTATCCATTATTTCATTCAATGCTGTTAGAGAATGAACTAGCTTCCTTGAATAGGATAATTTATAAAAATGAATAGAATAACACACTGATGAAGCGAATAGAAATTTTATGAAAGAAACAAAGCCTCTCTATAGTGGTATTTGTAGAAATAAGTATACACTCTCAGCCATATATCATATATATATGCTAGATATTTATTAAGCTGTCTGTTTGTTTAATAAATAAAGATGAAGATAATGAGGATAAAGATGATTGCAAAGTGGTTTTAAACTAACGATAGTTACATTAAATAGAATGATTTAAAAAATAAAAGAATTGCGACATATGTATGAATGTATAATAGTTCCTGTTTATGTGTGTGTATGTTTGTGTGTATGATGATTATTTGAGATGATGATGATGATGATGATGACAATAAAGTACAGTAAGATTGAGACTGAGATTGGAGATAGTGAGAAAGAGAGAGTGATAGAAGGAACAGCGTGATGCGATGTACTCGTAGTTGTAAGGATTAGTAAAGCAAGCGAATGATCTTCTCATTAGAGGCTACTAAGTTGCTCTTTTTTATAGCCAACCAAGCAAACAACAAGTATGGGTGATGACTTGCTATAACGGGTCTGCGCTATCCTAAGTTGAACAAGGGTTTTTGAGAGCCTATATATATATTGTTGGCTAGTGTGTTAGTGCAGAGTTCACTAAGGCAACTAATGTTGTCGTCATTAGTGATGCTGTCACAGCATCCAAGATTGATACATACTACCTCTCTCGCACATCATTCACTATATATACTCTTTTCTTATTCTTCTTTCCTACTGATATTATACACTAACACATCAAAAATGGCCCAATCATCTTTTATTCTCCACACATTTCTCTATACTCCCTCTTAATTGTGTATCTCAATAATCTTAATTCCATATTTTCGGATTTACCATGATTTACGATGATTAATTTATTTTTCTCCCAATCATTTTATGAAGAATAACAAATCTTTAAGTTAAATTTCCTTGGGATTTACAAAATATTCGTTGTTTGCCTTTACAATCACGTCTTCTCATTAACTAAAACTATATGGAACTAACTAAATCAGTTCCAATTTATTATCAAGAATATTTTAGACTTGTAGTTATTAATCTCAGACATTACATTCTCTTTTTTTTTTAACTCTTTATTTGAAATTTACAACTGTAAATAATTTTATAATAAGTAAATAAGCTAAGAAATAATTACAATGACTTGATTGGTAGTCATCCAGTGACGACTACCACTAGCTGTTTAAAAGGTCGTGAGGCCAACGGCGCTTTAAGCGACGTTGAGGATTTCCAGGGAAGGAATGCGAGGTGAGGGCTTGGGCTATAGGATTGGAGTGTGATAGGAGCTTATTGTGGAATCTGTTATAAAGGGTATTAGCCAGAGTGATGACAAAAGGAATATTGAGATCCGTGTGGAGGGTTAGGTTGGATACATAGAAGAAAGTACTATTAGTAATGTGGCGGAGGATTTTGGATTGGATGGTTTGGATGCGGTTCAGATTAGAACGCTTGACAGTTCCATACAGTTCCAGCCCGTAAGTCCATAGTGGTCTCAGTAAGGAGATGTAAAGGAGTCTTTTGTTGGAGAGCGATAATTTCGACCATTTGCCAAGCAGTTTGGAGAGAAGTCTAAAACGTATTTTGACGTCGGAGCGTTTGAGCCGTATGTGAGGGTTCCAGGTCAGTCTTTTGTCCAAGAATAGTCCAAGGTAGCGCACTTGGTATTCCACTGAGGTAAATTGGAGGAAGAGTTTTGCGATTTAGAGTAAACACTATATTTTTGCATTTACAAATGTTTACTTTAATTTTCCACTTTAAAAGCCAGGACTCGAGGAATGTAAGGTGAGATTGGAGAGCACGGGAAGCGTTGACAGGATACGGGTTCAGGGAGAGGATTGCGGTATCATCAGCAAATGTGTAGTCTAAGGTGTTTGAGTGATTGGGAATGTCAACTGACATTACATTCAAATTATTTAGACTTTTGTTACCAAATTCTATCTGCAAATATTGACATTAAAATTTTATTTGGAAATATTATATTGTATGTGCCAAATATTATAGCTTATTTTATGTATTATTAGTTTAATATTTTTATGTATATATATTACAAATTATATTATAATATTAATTAATGTCCCTATTTGTAATCTTAAATGACACTTTATTATTATAGGATATTGTTTATTACGTTGTTATTTAGTTTTTATATTTAATGTAGATATTTGAATTTGCTCACCTATAATTAAATCTAATTCCTTAATTTTATTTTTGTTATTGGACTTAATGTCCGTATTTTGTAAACTAAATAAAGAAAAAAAAAAAATGACTTTTACGATTAAATTCAATTATATTTAGAACAGCATTTTTTTTTTTGCACAACTCTTGTATACCAATCGGCATGAGTGGATAGATAAGAAACTAAACAAACGATAATTGATTTCATGCTAGACATAAATGGCGTCTAAGACTAAATAGCATTCATTGGAAACATACTTTACAATACAAACGGCGAATGTATCTACTTCTTCTTGAACTGATATAGACGCTAAGGGAGAGCTAAATGTTAACGTCAAACAATATACAAACTGTCCAAACTAAGATCCTTCGCTCACTTTTAAGTCGGTAATCCATTCATATGATTTCAAAATTCCCCATCCTATCGGAATTTCAAAAAACCGGTACATTTGATAGAATGAGATAACATTAGATTCCATTCTTAGTGACAAATCTATCTATCTATCTTCTAAACACTGACCCTGTACCTGAAGACGGCCATGGAGCCAGTTGACCTATAATAACTGAACCCATAGAAAAGGCGTTGAGTACGGCAATCATTTTAACCGTTAAAGAAAATTTTCTTTCCACCATTGCTTACGTCAGTGCTATAATTTCACCAAATTTCCTTTCCGAAAAATTTTGTAACAAAAAATAAAAACAACATTTCTTGCAAAGTAAATATTATAAAAATACCACGTAACAATCTTCATATTCTATCTCAATCTCTAATCTTCATACTGTAATTCTCAAGCCAGTCCACTTTCAGCCGGTATACCTGCGGACGACATCCTAGGCTGCTCAAATGTCTGTAGCCTTGTGATAATCCTCTCTTGATGGTGATAGTGATTGACTTATGTGATTAGAAGTGTTACGATTCTCTCTGATGTTTCAGTTTTCTTATTAATGTGAATGCCCAAAAGTGCTGTTGCAAATTTATAAATAAAATTCTTACTCCAGTAAGTATTCAGTAAAAAGCACAAAAATAGAAAACGCTTTTCTTATTGAAATGAATCATAAATTATTTTTACTGTCCAAATCTTTAATCCACGCACCATTTTAGCCTCATGTATCATAGCTACTGTAGAGTTCATTAACTACTTCTCATATAGAAAGGGTTAAGTGTCACGTGTCCTTCAGACTAATTATTACTCATTCCCTTTTCGTAAAGCTTATCCTTATGCCCTCTATAGATTAATTATTTTTACTAAAGATCACAACACTAATAACACATGACTCAAGTTCGAAAACTGATATTAATGATAGGGACTAAATCCTGTAAAGAGAGGGAATATGTAGGAAGGGGTTGAAAAAGGTCCATTTCAAATCTGACCAACACTGACTGACCATAAATCTTGATGTTCACATAATATCCCATGACTATCGAATGTGCAAAATACTTTATAAATGATGGTTTTATCTAAAGAGTTTGAATATTTAGATTTATTTATACTTACATAATATTCATCAAGGCTATTGATTATGATTTAATATTAGTTATTGTTGAATTTTATGTAAAGATTTAATTTTATCCTATATCGAAAACAAAATATGTAGGTTACGATTTTTTTTCATTTATTGCCTTTAAATTTTATTATTTTGAAGAGTGATATTTTTATTCTTTGACTTTAAATTTAAATAGTTTAATTAGAATAATACTTTGTGGAGTTATAGGTGTCTATGGTGACTTTAAATCATGCTGAATAAGTTTTCGGTTTATCTTTTAGGTTCATTATTTTTTTTTTTGGTTCTGTTTCTTTTTTAATTGGTTCCTTTTTTTTGGTTTGGAATTATATTATTTTTATAGATTGAGAGTTTTTGTCTATGAATAGATGTTCTAAACTTATCTAAAATATAACTATCTATAATCTGTTGCATTATTGGCGGAGAAACGTCGGTATGCACCAAATTGAGTAAATGTGGATTAAAGATTCTGATCAATCAGAACAGGGCTGCCCCTGCTCAAAGAAAAGCGAGAAAACAGAAAAGAAAGATAAAATAATGAGTTTCTTCTATAAAACATAAACCGTTCGTGAGAACGGGCAGGGAAAATTAAATATTGCCATTGCTTACAGCTATATGTTTGAGGAAGAAGCCAGGGGCCATCATTCTATTACTTTACAACCATCCATGGTAATTCTTGCAAGTGCTATTCTAGAAATCAAAATAACAACGGAAGAAGCCTATTGCAATAAAGGCAATACCCAGATCTCAAACCGAAGAACCCTACCTTTGATTTCCAATAAAATTATGCCTTACTAACTTTCGTATTGAGATCGGAGCCTACAAAATCCGCATTCTTACGAGTTTCCTCACGGGGAATTGTTGATTCAGAGGACACCCGACAATTATATGAAGCTGGGATTAGAGAGTGACAGCAGATTCTGTGGAGAGATGGATAGACGCTATTACATCTGCTAACGGACTGCGAGACTGCCACCCAGGGAAGATTTACGAACCTGGGTAGTTACCAGGAGAAGAAAGGGGATATATCCTCCCTAGATCCCCTCAAGTTATTAGAATTCTTAGGGATCTTAACCTGATGGAGGTCTTGTAGATGGTGTTCGCTTGGGACATCTGTTTCGTAACTGTGAGCAACCTGCGGCGCCAAGGGGCAAAGCACAATAATAGAACACAGACCTCAGTGCATTGACCCCCCCCAAAAAAAAAACTTTTGTATTTGCACTATTTTTCAATACCCCAAATAAAGTGAATTTAATGAATGTCTGAGTGGGTCGAGTTTTACGTTGTCATTATACCAAAAAATTAAATCTTTGTAAAACAAATACGTTTTCTAATCAATTAAATTGAATACTGACAATTATTTATTATTAATTACTGATTAATTATTACTATCATTATTAATATTATTATTATTTTTTTCCAAACACTAATTATAAAAATAAATTGAGATATATAAAATTCAATTTAATTATACAATATAATACCTTCTTTTTTAAATTTGTGCAAAACTAAATAAAATTGGTTCTATTACTTTCATTATTTGAAACACTTTTCCAAAAATTGAATTTAGGTACCCCTTGCGGGAACGTTAAATTTTAGACTTCCCTAACGGAAGTAAACTTTTAAAAAATCCAAGTTCATAAAATTTGTCATGTGAAAATCGGGAATGCAAAAAGGTATGAATTAATGAGAGGGAATGTTAGTCACCATCCATCTATTAGTTAACAACAGTCACTTCGAGTTTTGTCAGTAGCCAGGGATGGGCCTTTATAATGAAGCAAAATTAAACTTGTTGTAATTAATGATTCAAATAAATAGACCTGTCTAATAACCGCCTTTTTCTAATTTACGTGACGCCTGGAGTAAAATTATATATTTGTTTGAGAAGGAATTTGAAAAAAAATCATTACAAACAGGAAACCATAGGTTACATAACTGTAAAAAGAAACACTCACACAACTTTCTCCTACTCTAGTTCTCAAAATTATAATTGACAAATTTTATAGTTTGTGTACCAAATTTAATGTAATTCATCGAAAATTGAAAAAACTGTAGATAAAACGCACTTCCGGATTACTAATTTTCTTGAAACTCGGAATTTTTGCCATCTATTTATTTCTAATTGTTATTGTTTGGATGATAGAATTGTATAATCAACTAGTGGGATTATGTTTTTCTTTACTTTACAGAAAAACATAACCCCACCCCTCCCCTAAAAATGCCCTTAAATGAATTTTCCTAGAGAAATGTTTTAAATGAAGTTGTAGATCATTGTATGTGTAGGTTATATAAGAAGTTTCAAGAAAATCGTCAGAGCCATTTTTGAGAAAATCGCGAAAAAATGATAAAATCATTTAGTAAAAGTGGCAAAGTAAACGCATTTCCGGTTATCCGTTTTTTTTTGAAACACGGAATTTCAACAACATATTTAATTCTAATTAACATTATTTAAATGACGGAATAAAATAGCACTTTAGAAGAAACCGTAACCCCGCCCCTCACCCAAAAGTACCCTTAAATGAATTTTTTCAAATAAAAGTGGCAGCTATTTGTATGCGTAGTTGATGTAGCATGTTTCAAGAAAATCGTTGGAGGCATTTTTGAGAATATCGCAAAAAAGTAAAAAAAAAAAGTTAGCAAAGTGGTACTTCCGGTTGAGGAATTTTGCCTGATAACGTACTGTCAAATGTATGGTGATAGGTAAACGGAATGTCAAGTTTCAACTTTCTACAGTTTTTCATTTTTTAGCCATGCTGTTCATATTCATACACACACACACACACACAGACCATTTTCTAAAAACAACTTTTTTTGGACTCAGGAGACCTCAAAACGGATATTTGACATCGAAAATTTGACACGATTACAATACTCCCTCTTACTAGGAGCAAGAGAAAGTAAAAAAGTAGTTACCAGACCAAATCATAATAATAGTAGCTTAGTATAAATAAATTATAAATTAAAATGAATGTTGAAGAAATGGTTATGGCAAAAACTAATAAATCTCATATAATCAACATATAAATGAATGGGTGAAATCCATCTGTCATTTAGACCGGCAACAGAAGGACCTCTGCTTAGTGTATTGCCTTTCTTTGTTTTCGTCCATAACTTACATGTTAACCCTTACAAAGAGGAAATCTTTCTAAGACTAATGGTGCGTATAACTTTAAAACTGAAAGTTGGACCCGCAGAATATGCTAGCCATAGTTACTATAGGATGTCCGTTTCTAGGCCAATCCCGCTGGCTAAATGTTTGCTACTATAGCAGTAGTGTATAATAATTACCCGGAACTGACCGGAAACACGTTCATCCCCTGCAGGGAGGAGTTAGTAAATGCAGAATTCTCTTGTTATAAATTACATCCTTTGTGGGTTACCCTTTTAGATAAAACATTGGATGGACAAGCGGATTTCCCTTTGTACATATAATTTAAACCACAGTTTGAAGCATATTATAATAAGTTAAAAATAATAACAGTTTATATACTTTTTTTTATTTCTCTGAGCTATAAAATTTTAAATTTTCGCATTAATTGTAAAATTTACAAATTTTTATTTAGAAAGATAAAGAACAGAAACAATGAAACAAAGATAAGTTTTCTCAGAGATCTTGGTAGAGTCTGGGTTTTAATCTTCTGGATGATGTAGGCTCGCCTATGTGGTAATGTGAAGCTGAGGGTAGTGTGTGAAGCGATAGGAAGAATTTGTCTGTAAGTTTAGTCATGTGTGTGTATATATCTGGCATGTCAAGTTCTCTGTGTGTTTGTGTGTTTCTGACAAACCAGGGAGCGTTGAGTGCAATTCGCAGTACCTTGTTTTGGAAAGTCTGCAATCGTTTTGTCAGTGTGTTGCTAGCTGTTATCCAAACTGGACAGGCGTATGTCAGGAGAGGTCTAAGGAGAGTTTTATAGAGTAGTGTGGTGCAGGAGTGTTTGAGTGGTGTGTTTCTGTTAATGAGTGGGTAGAGTTGTTTCAGTCGGGTGTATGCTTGTTGCAGTTTAGTGTTAATGTGTAGTCTCCAGGTGAGTCTTGTATCAAGGATTACGCCCAGATAACGCACTCCTTGGTCTTTTTGTTTCCAGGGAATTTGCTGGTTGTCAATTGTTAGTAGGCGAAGGTCTTCATTCCGAAAGCGCCGGAGAGCGAAGATTTTCGCTTCAGTTTTAGATGGGTTTAACTTTAGCTTCGTTCCATCGGTGAAACCAGCAGATATACAGTCTATTGATGTTTGTAAGTCAGTAATGCTTTCGTTAATGTCAGTATTGGATGAGGCTAACATGGTATCGTCCGCATAGGTAGCTAATGTAGCTGTAGTGGGTTCAGGTATATCCGAGCAGTAGAGGATGAAGAGTATTGGGCTCATGATTGCCCCTTGTGGTAGTCCCGCTAGTATTTGTCTTTCTGTACTGAATGTATTGTTGAGTATTACCTGGAATGTTCTGTCTTGTAAGAAGAATCCTATTATTCGAGTTAGGTATGTTGGTGCGTTTGTGTTTGTAAGTTTGTAAATTAGTCCATAGTGCCAAACAGTATCAGACGCAGCAGCTACGTCAAGAAATATTGCTGCCGTGTATTTTCTTTCCTCAAAATTGTGTACAATGTGTTCTGTGACTCTTTTTAGTTGGTGTACTGGTGAGTGTTTTTGTCTGGATCCGTACTGATGAGTCTGGGATTGTGTTAGAGTCTGTCAAGTGTTTTAAGAATCTTTTGTATATTGTTTTTTTTAATATTTTGGAGAGAAAGTTTAAGAGACTGATAGGGCGATAGCTGTTAGGATCGCTTTTTGGCTTACCAGCTTTGTGAAATACTATCACTATAGCATTCTTCCACTGTTTGGGAGAATATCCTAATCGAAGACAAGCATTGAATATCCTAGTTAGGAATTGTAAAAATAAATGCATTAATTCTATAATAAAATACGAAGGCCTAATTAGAAACATTTGAATACAAAAAAAAATTATACTTTTTACACAATATATTCAACCATACGTGATTGTTTTTTAAAACAAGCTTGTATTTCTATTTGTTGGCTTCTGTTGGTATCCAGCTGTGACATTTGTTCAACCACAAAATCTATTGGAATTAAAATGTTAAATTTTTTCTGGAACCAAATAAATAATTGTAAGAGACTTCAATAAAAGTAGGATGTTGGCTTAATTAAAAGGAAATTACACTTTCTCAAAATTTATATTGTACGATTTAGAATAAGGTGAGAAAAATAATATGGACGGTAGAGTGATCGAGCGAAGAGTGGTGATGTGATCGTAGCATGATGAATTTAGAATGATAGCGATGGAAAGTGTAGTGAAAGAGGTAAATGGAAATATATTTTATTTGGAGAAAATCATTATTTGAAGGATATTCTAACATTCGCTGGCAAGAGGGGACTAATTCAGGTAAAAAAACACCGTTACAGAGTTCATAGAACTTAGTCAGCTTTGTCTTTTTGCCCCTTCTCACAGGGGAGGATTTGAACTACCAAGAGAAGGCATTCCTTCTTCAAGAGAGGGAGTCTTAAGTTCTGCTTTCAAATAGTACAGTCTGAATTAGACATTCTACCACTATTACTCAAGGTGTAAACATCAGTGCCAGTCATAAGTTAAAACAGGAGAGTTCAATCTAGCTAGTTTCAGTATATTAATAAGCATATTATTTGATATTGAAAAGAATTTAAATTTCATTAAAGATAATATATTTAATTTAATCTAGCAGTGGTTTCTTATTTCTTATTATTGCTCTTCTCTATAAACATACATACAAGCCCTTTACAAAACCGCTCACGCCACAAGCTACTACACAAACAACACATCACGCCAACTACATTTCAAAAGGTTAGTGATGAGGCCTGAACAGCGATTTGACTAGATAGAACTCTTGATTATTCTAACGGTGGCATTTGGTCAATTTTCTTCACCTAAGTCTCATACAAAGCAGAATTATTTTTTTTATTTTATTGATTTGACTTATCACATCTCATGCGTTATTTATTAAAATACTGCCAGTTATTCATATAGAGAATGTTTTTATTTCATTCTGTTCAGGAATAGGAATATAAAATATAAGTGCCTTAGAAAATTAGACATGATCATCTGTGACTTGAGCCACACTGAACAGCAATGCAGATTAATATCCTGCAATGCAAACCATTAGGCAGGAAATCATAATTCCTTTTCTAATCAGATGAGCAGGAAATGACAGGAATGATCGAGAACCACACAGATTTTTTTTTTTATTGAGCATACTGAGACCTAAAGGATCTGGTGCGTTTCAAATCTGGAATTCTAGCATGTACCTAATATATTTTTTTACATTCTCTTACTTCATTTTATGATTGTAATTGAGATCTGTTAGCTCCTGAAAGTTGATCTGGAAACATTTGCCAAGCCGTCAGATTTCGGCTTTTTATCTCGATTCCTCCCTAGCTCTTGATGGGAGTTTAAATGTGCTAATTGGGTAATTAGCTGTCCAAATTGACGCTCATTCGTAAATACATTGGAGTGAGCGTGCCAGAGAGTTTAATGCGCAGTTAAAATGCGCTAGGAGGAATAATGCTAGCGCCTCCATGCGGATGCTAAAGGAACTATTGAGTCCAGCTTTTGTGAGGCTGGAATTTGCAGGCTTAATTCCATTACTCTCCAAAACTAAGATTGACAATAATGGCGAATTCTTAAATTAGATATGCTTACTTACCTACTTATATCGGCGTTTCCCTCTATTAGATTGCCGTCAGGTCATTTCTCTCCACAAATCTTTGTCCTACCAGTCTCCTTGGCGCAATCCCCAGGTCGCCATTTTCTTCTCCCACAGACGCGCTGGTCTTTCCCGCCTTCTTCTTTGTGGGGGTGCCATTTTCGGACTTTTTCCGGCCATTTTTCAGGGTCCATCCGCTTGAGATGCCCATACCACACCAGCTTTTTCCAAATAAGTCTCTCTCTCACGGATTCTTCTATATTCTTTTGCCGCCGTACATCTACATTTCTTAAATTGGATATTACACGTAATTTAATCTAATGTGACTGCAATTATTACAAGAGAATGTAGAAAGCTTATCGCTGTATCATTGCTAGAACTACTATCAGATGCGGTGGTTTACATCTAATCTAACATGACTTTATTTCTTATTGATTTTCGTTTCAGGGGTGGTGGAAATTCCTTCATGGCAACAGTGAATATCTATTTAAGATATTCAACTTTAACCTTTAATGACTTAGAAGCCTGTAGCCATGCTAAGTTATCTAACAAGGTACTGGATTCAATTCCCAATCTTAAGCTTGAATTTATATGGTGCCTTAAGAACTATGCAAGTAGTGTGGACTAAACACATTCTTCAGGGATCTTTCGTTCCTGAATTGTCATCTTTAGATCGTCTAGGAATGAAATAAAAGTAAAAAAAAAAAAGTCGACGGAAGCAAGAAGAGGTACATTACAAGATTAACAAACTTGAACTACGACCATGATTGCATTGCTATGTATCAGACCCGATGGCAGCACAAGTCTCCGATATGAAGAAGTGACACTCTTTCCGCCTTCGTACTATTATCATCAAATGATGATCTACCTCACTTCAAAGTCTACATCCATGGCTTCAAGTTTTTTTTTGTTTTTTTTTTTTTTTTTTTTTTACGTGAGCAGTGATCCCTGATGAGTTCATGAAAGTTAATACGCGACGCATTTTTGCTTCACTCAAAATTTAACTTTTATGAATCCCTAGAAGCTCTCAATTCCAAATGATATGTTCTGGCCGTTTCATTGTTACTCCACTAAGCATTGTCATGACATATAAAAAAAAAAAAAAATTACCAAATTTCATACGTTGTCATTACTGAATTTATAATTTCTAAACTCTATGATCTGTAATTTATTACCATTGGCTAGAAACAAAAGTAAGCTAAATTCCCTTTAAAGCAGCCCAAACACATTTATATATATTCAGGTAGTACCAAAATAATATTACAGATACAAAGGCAAATCCGCCAACTTGAATATCAGCTTCCACCGCCTCTTTAATGAAGTCATTACCCATGAATCATAAATTATTTTAAACATAAATAGACTTAATCTCTCACATGATATACGAGTATATATAATATGTTCACATTGTTTAAATTGTTTCTAAACGTTTTATTTGAAAATCGGCAGAAACACTGGTAACAACATTAAACGCACTGCCTATTTTTTTATTTTTACGCATGATTTTCCTCATTTCCGTGGGTTCTCTTTGACAGAAAAGATCCCCAAGCGTTCTTTTACTATTGTGAAAACGTAATCAAACTGATAGAATCGAACCGTGGAATTTCACTGGTGACAAAAGACAATCGCATGCGGCCTTCCTGCTTTAGGGCTAAAAGTGAATAAATAATACATTAGATCAAATATATTTAGATCTACACATTAAATATTTTCAATACTACCATTATCTAAATGAAAATAAGGCTATAAAAGTAATTTATTAACTACAGTGTATTATCGATTCAATTAAGAATATGGTAATGCAAAAAACCTTGCAATAAATAAAGTGCATATAAATTGTAATAATTAACTTTTGTTTAATGATTAATATTACATAGTCTTCTATATGATCCATTAAAAATGACAAAAAATAAAACAACCATAAGATAGATTTACGAACGACAATCACCCTCGGGGGGAGGGGATAAAAAAGTAATAATACATGGTTCCCTCATTACATGTTATTTCCATCAGTATTCACCTTCTTTATTGTATGGCCACATATCTAATTAATTATTCAACAATCAGATCTATCCCTCCCATTACCCAGTATGATTGATAAATCAATGTGCTTGGACTAATGTTGTTAATACAATAGGCTCTGTTTTGGAAAAAAAAAAAAAAATTATTGAATTCTGTTTTTATACCATACACGGTGACAAATATTTCCATTATTATTAATGCTGAGTTAGATTAAGTTGTAGTTAATTGATAGAGAAACCGTATAGTGAGTGATAGAGAGAACTCGAGAGAGAGGTATGCTACATTAACGTCAAGTTGAAGTATTTGTTTGACTAGAGTAACATCATTAAGCCGAGGGAATCAAAAAAGGAAAGAAATAAAATTAAAAAAAGAAAAAAAAAAGTTTCAAACTATGAATTAGCTGAGAACGTTTAAAATGTCATTAAGGATATATACCAAACCGGTATCGCTAGACTTAATGGAGACATTGCGTGCTGTAATCTCAATCAACCAGTATCACTTATTTAGATACTTGCAATTACGCTAAAAAATTGTACATATAAGATATTTAATAATTAATTTATATAATGAATACCATTATATACACCACATTTTGATTTTTATCTTTAATTGAATCATTAATTTTTGACGATAGAATAAAACTTGATTTTTTATTAATATTAAAAAAAAAAAAAAATTGATTTGGCATAAGCATAAGAATTTTGAACAAATCATATAATGGATTGAATACAAATTTTCTTTACATAAGTTTCACACAAAGCAGAATATTATATTTTTGCTCGTTTTTTATTTTATTTTATTGATTTTGTCTATATCGTATCTCACGCGTTATTTATTAAAATACTTCAAGTTGTTCATATAGAGAATGTTTTTATTTCATTCTGTACAGGAATAGGAATATAGAATATGTGCCTTAGGAAGCTAGACATGAACATCTGTGACTTAAGCCACACTGAACTGCAGTGCAGATTAATATCCTGCAATGCAAACCATTAGGCAGGAAATCATAATTCATTTCCTAATCAGATGAATAGGAGGAATTGACAGTTATGACGAAACCACACAGATATTTTTTTTGAGCATACTAAGTCCTGAAAGATCTGGTGTGTTTCAAATCTGGAATTCTAGCATGTACCTAATATATTTTTTTACATTCTCTTACTCTCCTAATAAGAGGAAGTATTGTAATCGTGTCAAATGTTGTTCTCTAAAGTGCTGTCATAGTTGATTATACTGATTATCAAAGTTGATTATACCATCCAAACAAAATCACAGGTAATTAGAAATAAATAGATGCCAAAATTCTGAGTTTTAAGAGAAATTAATAAACCGGAAGTACGCTTTTACTGAACAATTTTTTTCAATTTCCCCAAAAAATGCATTAAATTTGTTACACTAACTATAAAATTTGTCAATTACAATATTGAATACTGGAGTAAGAGAGAGTTGTGTGAGTGTATCACATTACATTTTTTAATTTATTGAAAGGCGCATCTATAACTATGGTCGTTGGCGCCCGGAGTATTCTCTATATACTGCCGGCATCTGGGCTGTGTATAAGCAACATTGGCCAGTAATTTATTGACCTAGGATAAGAAAATCCAAGGACAGCACTGTTGATCTTAACCTCGGCCCACCGCTTGGGAGCTTCTCCAATCACACAAATGACAAACTAAAATAAATAAAACCACTGTTCGAATATTTGGCGGTCGAAAACCTCCCATTGGGAGGCGGAAGTTATGCTTATACACTTAGTTATACAATTAGAAATGAACGTACACTTTATCTAGCTTAATAAACGACATTTTTATCTAACTGGAGGTTTGAAGAAGAACATTGCGCTCACTTTACAGATGAAGACTAACTGTGACCTACGTCAGAAGGATACCAGGCTCTACAGGTACTTAGATAATGAACATGCCGGCAATATGAATATTTGAAAAGAGGATTCTTCTTATCATTAAAGAGTTATTTATTTATTTAAACGATTTATTTAATCAGAAAAGTGTTGCCTACATCAAATTTTAACTAAACAAAAAAAAACTGGTGTGAAACACTCACACGACTTTCTCTAACCTTGTTAGATTAGATTCTGTGGGGGATTGGCTCTTCATCCTGCGCCACCGCGACCCCCTAGGGCCTATTGTGGCCCCTAAGATGGAGACCCCTCCCCAGGCCTGTCCTGTATTTGAACTTTGGAATCTGGGGAGGCTCTGAGGTGGTCGGTTAAGAGCACTTCCCATCAGAGCACCTTCTCGAGTCCTTTCTGCCTTAACAGACTTGAGAGGGGCCCCTAGCTGAAGCTTGCAGGCGTCAGCTTCTCTTCTCCAAAGAGGTGAAACCTCAGCCATACAAGCCCCTCGCACTGACATAGAACGTGCAGTGCTGTTTCCTCTTCTTCCTGACAAAACCTACACAGGCTATCCGTTGCCAGGCCCAAGCATGTGCTTATTAAATCTACCAGTGGGCTGGCCGGTGAGAACGCCAACTGCTATCCTTATGGCCACCCGGCCTAATTGGAGTAGTTCTGCAGTTAGCCTGCCTTTAGCCTGGGGTTTTAGCCCAGTATTCTCTTGATCGATCGTGCATCCATGTCCTAATTGATGCACTCCTGAGGCGTTCAGGTCCGATAAGGGTTCCGATGGAACCATCCCAGGCCAGGTGATCCGCCGGCTCATTGCCTCTGTGACCCGAATGCCCTGGTACTCAGACCAGGAAAACCTTATTGTGGCTACTAATTTCCCTGAGTGCACCTAGGCAATCCCTAATTTCCTTGAGCTGATCTCCCACGAGCCAATTGCCCGCAGGACAGCCTGGCTATTCGAATAAATGACGATTCTGGAGTTATGCATTTCCTGTCTTCTTATTTCGGCGGCGCAGGAAATAATTGCGATTAGCTCTGCCCAAAAGACCGTGGCTAGCCTTCCCAGGCTAACCTTCCTTTTTCTTACAATTATTTTAAATATAAGAAAATTGCTTGTTTATTAAAATGAAAACTGATAAGAACAAAAAAAAATCAAACCTTGTTAAAAATGCAGATATTATCAGATTTACACAACTCTTTTATTTTCCAGGTTTAATAAAGAATTTAGGTTTGGCTGTTCCGACAGACAATTCTTTTGTAACTCACAAACCACACGTCCTCGCACCTTATTAGACCTTTAGTTATAAAAATGATTATTGTTGCACAATAAATAAATTACAAGAATATATCGCAATTATATTTTTCACACGCAGTAGTTTACTTTTTTATTAAAATAAACTAGAAGTCTATTATCGCACTATGCTCACAAGCATACACAATACACAGAAAGAAATAACATCAACAACATAACCTCTCTTTTATTTGAAACCTTCCTCCTCTCTCCACGGCCAGCTGGAATCCGTTTCAATGTTAAATATCTAATTTCTCATTCTTATCCTGGCTGTTTTATCAATTAAGACAAACTGCCAAACATGCGAACAGCTTTTTTACTTGCTATTTTCCAAGTACACGTAAAACATATCTTGCTTTCATTTTAAAGTCAATAACAGACATGCTGTCTAATAGTACCAGTCCCCAGTCTGATGGAGTAATTTCCAGTATAGTGCACATTTTCTGCTTGTCCATCAGATAAAAAGTACGACCAACGGATATTAACAGAGCGTTCAGCATGATGGTTTTGGTACATACCACAATCCTGGGTAATTAACAAGAGATGACAAGAGAATGGTGTGGGATATGTGCTGAATGTTTTAGGGATGTGCTATAGAAGAGGTAACCATACACGGGGTGAAAAGGCCCCGGTTATCTGTTATTGACAGATGCAGTGCGGCATGTCAGTCCGGTCAGCCAAACATACTGGATGAGGTTATGGAAGAGAAAGGACATTATAGATGCATCAGGCCGGGTAATAACTTGCATTAAGCTTGCTGTGGTGAGAGGAAGCGAGAGAGTGAATAAGTGAAAGGGGAATATGCATTCTGAGTTATTGGCTCTGTTCATAGTGTGACACGAACGGGGATTACACTGAAATATGCAGTCTCGTTACTGGCCACACCACTCTTCTATTTAACTCCACTCATAACTGCGCCTACAGAAAGCTCAGATTATAATTAATAACTAAGTCAAAGTTGTACGTACACTCTATGTTACGTCATAAAATGAATGTTAGGTTATTAATAAATACTAATGCTAGGAAACAAGAAATGTTTACTACCATTCGTTGACTAGTCATCAATTTTTCATTTACCACAGAAAAAAAAATTATTTTTATAAATAATTTTTGCAGATTATAAATTTTCACCTTTGTTTTTTTTTTGCGAATCCTAAAATGTATATCCTTTTGTAAACTCCAAAATTGTTTTTGTGGGTGGGGGCGGCGGATTACTAGAGGGGGACAGTAGCCTAAGGTTTCCTTTAAAGTATATTTCATTACAATATAATTATATGGTTCTATCAGTAAAACAATATTAAGTTATGTTAGATGTACTGATGAAATTCCGGATGAAGATTTTCTCCAAACCGGAAGTATGACTTTACAGAATTGATTTTTGTATTTTTTTTCCAAAACGGCTACAACTGAAATGGATTCCAGCTAGCCGTGGTGAGAGGAGGAAGGTATTAAAAGAAAGACAGGTTATATTATATGTTGTTGATGTTAGTTATGTGAATGCATTGTGTATGCTCGTTGCGTGATGCTATTATAGACATCTAGTTTTGTGTAGAATAAAAGTAAACTATTACGTGTGAAAAAAAATAATTGTGATAAGCTTTTGTACCTTATTAACTGTACAACAATAAAAAATTTTACTTTCTCTTACTCCTAATTACAGTAAGTATTGTAATCGTGTCTTTATTTCCGATATCCAGTTATCACCGGAAATATCCGTTTTGAGGCTCCCTGAGTCCAAAAAAGTGGTTTTTAGCAAATGGTCTGTGTGTGTGTGTATTTGAACAGCATACCTCAAAAATGAAAAACCGTAGAAAGTTGAAACTTGATATTCCGTTTAGATATCACCATGGGATCTGACAGTTCGTATCTGTCTAAATTTCCCCAAAACGGAAGTACCACTTTACAAGCTGTTTTTTTTTCATTTTTTTATAATTTTCTTAAAAATGGCTCAAACAATTTTTTTTAAACTTATTATATCAACTACAAATATAATGAGTTACAACTTTTATTTAAAACATTTCTCCGAGAAAATTCATTTAAGGACACTTTTGGTGGAAGGGCGGGGTCAGGTTTTCATCTAAAGTGCTATTTCAATTTATTAGACAATTCTGTCATCTGAATAATGTTAATTAGAATTAAATATGTTGATGAAATTCAGAGTTTGAAAAAAAATAGGATGACCGGAAGTACGTTTACATTACCACTTTACTAAATAATTTTTTCACATTTTCGCGATTTCGTCAAAAATGGATAGGAAGATTTTGTTGAAACTTCTTATATAAACTACGCATGCAAGGATCTACAACTTTTATTTAAGATATTTCACTAGAAAAATTTATTTAAGGGCACTTTTAGGCGCGGGGAGGGGTAATGTTTTTCTCTAAAGCGCTATCATAGTTGATTATACAATTCTATCATCCAAACAAACTTAAATCGAAATAAATAGATGGCCATAATTCCGAGTTTCAAGAAAATCAGTAAACCGGAAGTGCGCTTTTACTGAACACTTTTTTTCAGTTTTCAACGTATTTCATTAAATTTGGCACACAAAGTATACAATTTGTCCATGTAAACAATATTTATGTTTGGCCGTTGTTAATTAAACAAGCTTCTTTGGTCCCAGCCAACTCATTTTTTTAGCATGTTTATAAAATTTGTGAATTACAATAATTTTGAGAACTGGAGTAAGTGGAAGTTGTGTTAGTGTATCACACCAGATTTTTATAACTAAAAGGTCTAATACGTGTGAAGAAGTATGGTTTGTGAGTTACAAAAGAATAATTGATGTTGGAGCAACCAAAAACTAAATTCTTTGTTAAACATGGACAATAGAAAAGTTGTTTAAGTAAATCTGGTTATAATTGCAATATTTAATAAGGTTTAATTTTGGTTGTTGTAATCAGTTTTCATTTCAATAAATCAAATAATTTTCTTATTTGAGTGTCTTTCCATTTAAAATAACTCTTTCTGTATTCCTTGCGCGTTCCTATCATACTTATTGTGTATGTCAATATAAACAATTTGATCGTTTCATATAATGTATAGCTGGTATATTGGAAGAAAGAAATAAAAGAAAATAATAATTTTGAAAAATAGTTTAGAATATTTTAATATATCAAAAATCTTATTTTGTTAATATTTTAAATATATTTTAATGCATTGAAAAGAGTCAGGTACTGTAATTTGGGAGTCATTGCTATTAGGGAAACAAACGTACAAATATCCGTTAAAATAATACAATGCTACTTGGCCAACTGTTTTGTTAGAGAGAGCATTCTTCAGGACAGTCTGCCTTCTGCTTTCAAACAACACATTCTGCATTCTGCTTCCCAAGCCAGAACACTTGCTCCAGGAATCGTTCTCTAAAAATCACAATAGGCAGTTTCACAATATATTAATAAGTTTATAATATCAAATAACTTGTAGTTTATTATTTTGAAAGAATATATTTAATGGTTAGCAGTGGTGACTACTTTCTTATTTCTATACTTCTCTCTTAAACATATATTATATTTACAAGCCCTTTTACTAAACCGGTCGTGTAACTACAAACAATACAACAACACATCCAATAACATTTCACTGGACAACTTAAGTTCTGGAACCTCTGACGTAATACTAAGCGCCGTCCATTACCTAAACCTTCCACTAGGATACAACTCTTATTGTTTCCGTAATTTTGTTGTGGCAGCTAGATCTCCCATTTCTCTGCGCTTACGTCGAAAGTTTACGACGATGTTCTATAAAGTTGGAATCCTAACTGCACACAGTTATCAACCTATTACTTTTGTTAGAAACATTTTCCTGGAAGAATAGATTTTAGGAAGTTCTGAGGAATCTATGGCGTCAGATATTGTAATGTGAATCTTATTGTGATGAATTATTTATTGTGATGCTATCTTCTGGATCACAATGTAATCCACTTTAAGTATAACCTGATATGGATGCTAAGACGCTAACCCACATATATCCCCACTATCTAGGTGGGGGCAAATTGATAAAAAATTTCCTATTTACACAAAATTTGGACAATTTTATAAATACAGTATTATTGTGATAAGAGGATGTTGTATAAGTTTGTAAGTTCTCACACCAGATTTTTATTTTTATTTTTAGTATGCTGAGCGAGGAGTATGTTGACCCCAAACAGCTGTCAGCTTCCACCGTGAAATATTACTCCAGTCAAAAATTCCACCCCTACTTGTTCTCCTCTACGTATATGTCTATAGAAGAAAAAGCGACAAGAGTCCTGGACATAATATAATTACTAAAGCTTTGTCCCATTGCCTTCAAACTGCGGCCCAATGCTTTCTTATCTTCGTCATTGGTATTCCATCATTGGTTACATACATACATACACACAAACATACTGTTAATATAACCGGTGTTCGCCTTCTACTTATAAATCATTTAATATTTTTGTGGTGAGGACCGCACTTTTATTTTCATTTATTTTTAAGTTTTATTCTTTTTTTTTTTCCTTCTTTATTTTGATCTCTTGCTGTTCAGTATTCAAGAAGACAAAACTAACGGGATTATTATTTATTATTATTAATTATTCATCAAGATTGAAATTAAAAAAAAAAGTTATATATTTTATGCTCTGTCACTCTATTGTTATGGATGAATCTTTAGTGATAATCATTGTAACTATAATATAATAATACAAGTATTCCTTTGATTGAGGGGTTGGGGGGAGGAGTTTCAGTTAACTCTTTGAAATTTTGTCGCTTAATTTTGTTTTACCTTTTAAGATGACATATTCGAAGTCAGGTAATATTTCTTGAAAGTAATGTATTTACCACGGAAAATGTCCCTGATAAAAATTTATTACATCATGCCAGGATATATAATATGTACTTTGATGTGAAATGGTCTAATTGTGTCCCCGATATTCATTGTCACATCAGCTCTGTCTCATTAATTAAATTCACTCTTGAAGTCGCTGATAAGCTAATCGAATATGGGGGCAGATAGTACATTAGCTCACTTTTTCCTACTGCTAAAGAGTGTGCGTGAACTTAAGGCAGGCACCTTTTAAAAATAATTCCTTAACACCATCAGAGATATTTTCCGTGGTCATCGACCGGTTTCTGGGGTTCGCCCATCATCAGGATGTTTTTGTCAAAACAGTGGGATAACATAGACTAGCAAAGAGCAAATTTAGTTGATACACTCAACTAAATTTGTTGATACACAAATGTGTGTGAGTGTGTGTATAAACAAAATTTGCTCTGTACAAGTCTGTGTTATCTGTGATGGATGCAAGAAATTATATCTATTTTATTTAAAGAAAATTAGGATATGAAGAAAATGCAAGCTCGTTGGCCAAAAAAAAGGTAAACGCAGGTCGGAGAGTACAGTTACAGGAAAAGTTCATGAACCTTGTTGGCATAGTCTACCCCTTCTCCTCACAG
>JAAEAF010004672.1:0-11236 GCA_011037195.1 Triatoma infestans | reverse complement strand
GAAAAGTCGGTTAATCTCCAGGTCCACAAAAATAAGAATCTATAAGACTCTCATCCGACCCGTTCTAACATATGCCTCGGAATGCTGGACCATCACTAGAAACGACGAGCTTGCCCTCCTTAGATTTGAAAGGAAAATTCTTCGCAGGATCTATGGAGCCATCCTAGATGGGAAGGCATGGAGACGGAGAAGTAATGAGGAACTAAGGAATTTGTACAAGGATGTCTATGTGGTGGACTACATCAAGCTGGGGCGCCTGTGCTGGGCGGGGCATGTAGGAAGAATGAATCCCGAGGAAGTGTCTCTCAAGTTATTGAGAGAAAACATACACGGTGTACGGAGAGTCGGGAGACCCAGATTGAGATGGAGTGATGCAGTGGCAAGAGATGCAAGCAGCTTCCTTGGTGTCCGCAACTAGATGGTGGCGGCATCGAACCGTGACAACTGGCGTTCATCCATAGAGGAGGCCAAGACTCGCGCAAGCGGGTTGTAGAGCCAAGTGAAGAAGAGAAAAGCTTGTACAAGTAATAAATAAATGTGAAATAGAAGCAGGGTTAATTCAAAAAAATATGTAAGTTAATTGATATGTAAGAAGGTTGGCAGCAAACGGCAAATTGGAGATGATATTAAAATAAATAATAGAGGAAATCAAATGTATGCATCATTATTTATCATACTTATTAATGTAATTTAAACATAAATTAATATAATTTAAAAAAAAAAGCATGATAAGTAAAAACGAATACATTTGATTTCCTCTATTATTTATTTTAATATCATCTCCAATTTGCAGTTTGCTGCCAACCTTCTTACATCAATTTACTTACATACTTTTGTAATGTAATGGTGTGGACGTGTGTATAGGTAGCTTGTGGCGTAGCGTTTTAGCGAAAAGGGCTTGTGTGTTTGTTTGAGATAGATTATAAGAATTAAGAGTAATTAAGAACACACAACTGTTTTATAAATAAATATATTCTGTTAAAATAATAATAACAACTTATTAGGTATTATAAACTTATTTAATTTATTGTGAAACTGGCATTGATACTAAGAGAGCAATTCCTGAAGCGTCCTGTTTGAAGGTTGAGTTTAGATTATATCTATTCTTTGCTCTTTTAAAGCTGATGGCTCTCTTCTTTGGAATTGCTCTCTCTCTCTCGCGGGGGAATTCACTTATACAAAAGAGTTGCCCTAACGGAATTTAGTGTCTTTGTTTTCTTAATAGCAATGACCAGATTTAATATACCTGGTTCTAAAATACACACTTTTTGAAGGTAAATTCACAGCACTAAAATAATTATAAAATTAACAAAAATACAATTTTGGATACTATAAAATATTTAGAAACTTTAAACTATTATTTTTCGATTTTGTCCTTCCACTACACTTGTGGCGTAGCGTTTTAGCGAAAAGGGCTTGTGTGTTTGTTTGAGATAGATTATAAGAATTAAGAGTAATTAAGGACACACTACTGTTTTATAAATAAATATATTCTGTTAAAATAATAACAACTTATTTGGTTTATAAACTTATTTAATTTATAACTGGCACAGATATTTAGAGAGCAATTCCTGAAGTGTCCTATTTGAAGGTTGAGTTTAGACTCACTATTCTTTGCTCTTTTAAAACTGATGGCTCTCTTCTTTGGAATTGCTCTGTCTCTCGCGGGGGAATACACTTATACAAAAGAGTTGCCCTAACGGAATTTAGTGTCTTTGTTTTCTTAATAGCAATGACCAGATTTAATATACCTGGTTCTAAAATACACACTTTTTGAAGGTAAATTCACAGCACTAAAATAATTATAAAATATTAACAAAAATACAATTTTGGATACTATAAAATATTTAGAAACTTTAAACTATTATTTTTCGATTTTGTCCTTCAACTACACTTTCTTGTATTAGCCCTGCTTGTATTTCACATTTATAAAAAGTTATTATATCCTCGATTTAATCTTTAAACTTTAAACAAATGTAAATGTTTTTAACATGTTCAAAAATAAAAAAACTATATTAATGATTAAAAAAAAAAAACATGAGGCCGGAATAATTATGTAAAACTTTAAAAGAAGAGCCACCATTTAATATTTTATTTTACAGTAATTAATTTATCCAAAAAAAAGAAAACAACATTGAATTGTCAATTATAGTATAATTAAATTTCACTGCAAATATTAAACATAATTAACAATTTAAAACATAACAATTTTTCCATGTATAATGTAATATTTTTATAAAATTACATATAATTTAAGGTTTTGAATAAATTTATTTATTATACTCTTGCTTTATACTCATAAAATAATTACAGTAATCTCTTTTAAATACATCTATCTATCTATAAGAGTCTTCATGCACGCATACATGGATTTTTACATAAGATTATATTACATATAATAAAAGTAAGCTTAACTTTTGAACATTTATTAATGTAATATATTAATTATTAATTGTTTAAATAGAATATTAAAAATCCCTGCGAATAATAACAGAATAATTAGTGTAGTTCTACAACTTCCTTTATTAAATCTATTAAATAATCTGATTATATGTATATTTTTCTCAATATGCATATGAGAAGTAAGATGCTGGGACAGGGCAACCAAGTTATAAATTTATAAAACTCTTATTCGCCCTGTCCTGGTATATACCTCCGAAACGTGGACCATCACAAAAACAGATGAACAACACCTGTTCAATTTTCGAAAGGAAAATACTGCGAAAAATTTTCGGCCCAATACGTGAGAACACGACTTGGTGTCGTAGAACGAAGAGGGAGCTGTATGTTCTGATGGAGGAGCCGAATATTGTAGCCTGGATAAAGCTGAACAGGCTTAGATGGGCTGGACACGTTGCGCGATTGGGGCAGGAAGAAATTCCATACAAGCTTTTACAGGAAGCTCCTGACCGCAAGAGGAGGATTGGGGGAGACCGAAACTGAGGTGGTTGGATAGCGTGATGAGGGTGCCAGGCAGCTACTGCGTACTAGGAACTGGATGGCGGCTGCAAGAGAGAGGGACGACTGGCGGAATAAGATTGAGGAGGCCAAGACTCAACTAACAGGGTTGTAGTGCCACTGATGATGATGATGATGATGATATGTATATTTTTATTTAAGTTAGTAGGGGCATTTGTTGGCCCTTGATAGTGTAGATGAGGAACGCAACTGACACCCTATTCGATGCTATTAAGAATGTAATGAAGATAGAGTGACCCAATGTGCTGTAGAGATGTGTTGGTCGTGTGTTGTATGAATATAGAATGGTAGCGTTGGCTGATCCGAGTCACTTGAAGTGTGATTTGTTAGAACTGTCGCTTGTTCTAACGATGGATTAGCTTGTGCTATGAGGTTAATCGATCTAATCCCTTTCTGTCAAGCCCTCAGTTTTCCAACGTGTTTAATCCCAGTTTTTCTCCTATTTTAGCAATAACACGGACAGATTTTTTTCTGGGGGGGGGGGAGAATATTTGGTACTCCAAGTTTGAAGCTTATTCGCTCATTTATTGCAATGGACATGACAGAAGAAAAAAAATGCGTAGTCGAAGTAATCTTACCAGGTACGATGGAAAAAAACTTGCGGTTTATATTGAAATTAATGAGTCCAGTTTTTGTGTGGCGTATTTGTTGGCTTGATTCCATAACACTGTAAAATACTTAGGTTTTCGGATGTGTGTTTTGGCACATATCATGGACAGCCTCAAAGAGCTCATCCTTATGTATGAGTACAGTAGATTGTCGGCAGTCTAAATGCTCATTGGGGCCCCGGGCAGGGCTTTTAGTGAAGGGGTCCCCTGTGTCTTTCACGGACCTCTCTCATGTATCTGGTTGGTCCTCATTGGGCATTGTGGTTTAAGGAAAAATTTCTATAAAATGGGGCTCATGCCTGATTCCTTTTGTAGAGTCTATTGTATTTTTATTTTCAAAATTATTCACAATTTTATTGATTGCAATAACTTATTATACCTCTTAAATTTTAATATTCCTAGATGTTCCACTAGACAAAAAATAACCTAGACATAATATTTCCTATTATGACTGTGATTACGTTAAATAGAGTCCTCCTCTTCCTAGAATGATGCACCAATTAAACAACTTCTCTATTGATATTTTTAGTACGAACTTGACAAAATTTCAAAAATTTATTAGTTAATAAAGGTGCTTTTATTAAATTTTAGTTATATATAGTTTTATGTTACTGAATCTTATTTGCTTTCATGAATTCTTTAAGTTTTATGTTATCTATTTTTTATATTTTATATTGTATATTGTGTTTTTGTATAGAGTATTATTTGTGTTTAATGTTCTATTATTAAGTATTTTAATATTTTATTGACTTTTGTATATTATTAATATGTATTTTCATTTTTATGTTTAAATAATATGTAATTGGGTTTTACCCGTTTAATAAATAAATAAATAAATAAAAAAATCTTTGAGACGGAGAAGGAAACACCCATTTATCTCATGACGGATTGTTTGGGCTGTGAGGAGACTAGGTTCACGATCTTTGGCCGTAATGGGATATCGGTAGAACAGCTTAAGTTATGTCCTTTTAAGGTTATGGTCCGATTTGTGTTCGGATTGTGTGAAACTTAGGTGGGTGAAACCCGGACTTTTAATCCAGACCCGGTAGTTGTTATTCTTTTGGGAGGCTTTGGATAGCGTAGGGTTTTGCCCTCCCCTTCATTGAATAATAATAATGATAGGTTTTCGGTTTGAGACCACGTGAGGTGGTTGTTATAAACTTATTTAATTATTATTAATTATATTATATAGCTACCAAGCTCCTTATATATTTTTAAGCCTAAAGTCTTGAACGTTCTCAAAATGAGTTTATCCAGAACTAATATTTCAGATGAATAGAAATAAATAAATATATTAATGGATATATAAAGTTTATGAAGAAAATAATTGTAGCTTTTTATTGAGAAAATTACAAAAAAACAAAAACTGAAATATCTATTAAGATACTTCCGGTGGATTGATTTTGTATAGAATCTAAATTAAAGATTCTGAGCTTCTTGCCACTTTCCGTTTTGAATACACCCAAACCACACACAAGTAGTAGGTAAACATTTAGAGAATATTTTCTATGAAAAAAAGGGAAGGTTATATCCAGATAGGTTCTAGAAGCGTTAGGTTAATATTAAACAACTTTATATACATAATGTTTTCTGATATTTAATTGATTATTATATTGTTTTTTTTAAAATTGTTAAAACAATTATTTAACTGAAATATTTTTATTTTAATATAATTTAATTCCTTATAGCAATTGTATTGAAGCCCTAAAATTATCATTGATGTTTACTTTTAATCACTAGTGAGTAAAAAAGGATTTTTAATCACCAAAGAATTATAAATTGATCACATGTTACTGATATAATGTTTAGATATGTATAATGTAATTGGTATAACATTATGTAATTGTAGTAAACAACTATTTCCCCGCTTCATTAGTTTTTCTAATAGGATGTTACGTATCTACATATCGTATTAATATCTAAATATATATACATAATGCAATTGTATTCTCGCTTCCATAAAAATTGTAGCGCAAGAAATTATTAATACAAAAATATAGTATTAGTACAAAGAAGGTCAACAGTTACGTAATAAATATAAGCCCCTCAATTTTTTTTAATAATTATGGTAAGGATACTAAAAATAAAGATTTACAATACTATATAAATAATGAATTTATAACGTAACTTTTTTTTTGGTATTTTATCCGTCGTAGCCATACATATTCATTTGATTTCTGACCGGTTTCGGATTTTCATCCATCGTCACAGCAAATTCACCAAGTTTCGTGTAGAGAGTTCACTTTAACGTAATATTTCTGTTACACTCACACTTGTTGGTTGTACATATATACTACCAACAAGTGTAAGTGTAATAGAAACATTATGTTAAAGTGAACTCTCTACACGAACTTGGTGAATTTGCTCTGGACGATGGATGGAAAATCCGAAACCGGTCAAAATATGCATGCTACTATGGATAAACTACCAGATGTTATTCATTATTGCGGATCCATCCACATATTAAAAAATGGTATTAGTGTTTGGAAACTTTCGAAGAAACTTACTTAGCATAATCAAATCCTCCGGAAAAAAGTAAATTTCTCGAAAAATGTTTCCAAGAAATGCGTTGAGAGTTTTTAGATAAAGTCAATAAATGTTATTCAGTAAAGGTCGCATTTCCGATTAACTATTTACCTCGAACTAGGAATTTTTGCAATATAGTTAATTATTATATATTTATGTAGAGACTAAAGATTTGTTTCCAATAATAATAATAATAATAATAATAATAATAATAATAATAATAATAATAATAATAATAATAATAATAATAGTAATAATAATAATAATATTCGCAAGCAGAATTCCCAAATTAGAACCAGCAGTGCTACCCTTAGATTTTCCCCTCTTGGAAGCTTCTACAGCTTACTGGCCAGTCTGCAAAGAGCCAATAATCATAGATGGCTCCAAGCGCCAATAATCATAGATGTTACAGATGACAACAAATTGATATATATACAACCAACAAACCAACAAGTGTGAGTGTAACAGAAACATTAAGTTAAAGTGAACTCTCTACACGAACTTGGTGAATTCGCTCTGACGATGGATGGAAAATCCAAAACCGGCCAGGAACCAAATGAATATGCATCTTACGACAGATAAAATACCAGATGTTATCCAGCATTGCTCCGGACCCATCCACATACGTATTCAGTAACCTTTTTCTTTTTCTTTTTTTAAATAACTTTTGTTATTTTAAAATTAAACATATGGCACATCAGCCCGTGAAGGATCAAGACTCGTCAGATGGCGTTTTTTTTATTGAGGAGCTTATGTTAAGCACACCGCAGTTCCCTCGCCGTTTAGTTCTAACCTTCGCTACCTGGGTGCGCTTCCAAACTTTTCTCACAATGTTGGGTCAGCACCGACTTTGCCCCCCTCCAATTTTCTATAAAAATTCCAATTCTGGCAACGCTTCTAATATTTATTAATATTATATAAATGATAGAACCATACATTTAATTGAAGTGGTATTTTAAAGGAAGGGAAGCTTAACATTTCTGTTCCCCTAGAACCTTCTAAAAAAACAAAACAAAAAATCAATTTTCCCGAGAAAATGTTTAAAAATGAAAAGTGATAGGTATCGCAAAAAAACTGAAGAGGAGAAAAAATAAAGAAAATGTTCCATAAAGTTGCACTAGAGTGATGGATTTTGTCCGAAACCTTCCCCGAGTCTAATGCAATTAGTAATACCTAAACGGAAGTAATATCAAGTTTGTGCTTTCTGTGATCTTTCGTTTTTTTTTTGTTTTTTTGAGATATTCTGGAAACCCACACCCACCCACACACACACACACACACACATACATACATCGCTAAAAACTTTTTTTTTCGTGCATGCATTTCCGGTAAAAACTCAATTTCGACAATTTGACTCGATTGCAGCAATACTTCCGGTTACATAAGAGAAAGTAAAAAATTAATAAATCAGATAATATTATTTTGTAGAATAACCATATCAATATATTCTACCCTATATTATCCATTTACTAGATAAAACAATAATAAAGTGTTACAGGTTACATAACCATAGAGTGACTGTAAAAAAGAGAAAAAAAAACTACGTATCCTATGACAACAGAATGAAACATTATAACGGGGCAGCTAGGAGGCAATAGAGTCCTCCATTCCATTCCATTTTCAAAATCTCTTAATTGACAATTTTTATTCCCACTGTTAGAATTAATTGATCATTTGTATAATTTATATTGGAGAACTAACAACACACTTGTCCATGTTAATTACCCTATTATAAAATGTCTCCAATTAGTTTCTCTCTCTTTCTCTCTTTCTCTCTCTCACACACACACACACACACACTCACACTGTCTCTTACTAATAACAAAGCTACAATTTTGTAAAGACAGCTTTACTAAGCTGAACATTATAAAGTCGCCTTAGGTTATTTATGGTAATACTTTAATTTATAGAAATGATACGCTTTCATAATTTGTCCACACAAAACCAAGAGAAAACTATAAATTATAAAATAAATGAATAATTGATTAGTAATTTTTTTTTTTTTTTTTGTTTCTTTTGGGATTTTTATCCGTCTTAGTATGCATATTTATGATGTTTCTGAGCAGTTTCGGATTCTTATCCATCGTCAGTGTGGACGTATCAAGTTTGAGTACAAAGTTTGTCGTCTTCAACTTTATGTTTTTATCACTCACTACACTCGTTGATAGTATGCGGTGGAGGTTATAAGGAGTATAATTATTATAACACGATTAATACAACCTTATAATCTCCCACATACTCTCAACGAGTGTAGTGCATGATAGAAACATGAATTGCATGATAGAATCAATAAAAACAAACTTTACTCAGTAAAGTTGCACTTCCGGTTGATGGATTTTAGCCGAAACCTTTGTGTTAGATGCGGAAATAAACGGAATATTAAGTTTGAGCTTTCTGCAACTTTTCGTTTTTTTGGACATTTTGTTTACAAAACACATATACTCGCAAACAGAATATTCGCTGAATTATTTTTTTTCTCGTGTCCAGAGTGCCTCAAAACTTAATATTTCCGTGAAAACTCAATCCCATCGGAGTCTTCTCAGTGCATTGCCGATCACCAAGCAGTGTTCTCTAGGTACAGACAACACTGCCCATCACCGGGCAGTGAGCTCTAGAGGCTGCTAGGAAGAGAAAATCTAAGGGCAGCATGCTGAGTTCGAAACCGGGACCTCCGCGTTGCTGGTCCAGCACTCTACCACTGAGCTACTCTCTTTCTTCTCCGTTAGCTTAGGCCAATTAACTGGGGGACGGAGATCCTAGTTTGTGCACTGTGTTTGCCTTTGTCTGTATAGCGTGGGATATATGTAGTTTAAGTGTATTGTGTACTGTTCTGACGAAGTGCATGGAGTACTGGAGCTGTGGTAACCCGTTGGATCGCTGCTTCCCAAGTAACTGCATGCAACACATATCCCTTGCGGGCATACCAGGAGTAAGAGAAAGTAAAAATTAAATTAAGTTATATTAAATAATAAAATTATACATGGAACATTAATAATTACAAATTATTATAATATATGTTGTGGTGGTTGGTTCCGCAGAGCTGTGAGTGTGAAACTAAGTTTGCTCTGTACAAGTCTGTGTTGTCACACTGTCTGAAAAAACGCATCCTGAAGATGGGCGAACGCCCGAAACCGGTCGATGATCACAAAATGAAGCAGGCTACCACGGAAAATATCTCTGATATAATATACATAGGAGTAGCGCTCAAAAGTAACTTTGACAAGTTTGACGAAATTTTTCATTATCTTGTTTTGTTTATGTACCCACTATAAAAAATAAATTTATGTATCTTAACTATCTTTGTGGCCGCAGTTATTTTAAAGTGACAAAGATTCAAGTTGTTTGTTTGTTTACTGTACTGTATACTGGAAGAAGGTAGCGTACTGGACTAGCACCGCGGAGGTCCCGTGTTCAAATCCAGCTTGCTGCCGTTAGATTTTCTTTTCCTAGGAGGCTCTACTACTCAGTGTCCGGTGGTGAGCAGGTGATCTGTAGCTAGAGAACACTGCTCGGAGACCGGCAGTGGCCTGAGAATGCACGGGGGGGCACAGTAAATCTCTTTCATATCGCACTGCAATAATCCCCTACAACAATCTACATCTACATCTACTGTATTCTATGAAACATGGTGGCGGCAACATGATGGTTTGCCGGATGTTTTTTCTCGCAACTAAGTTGGACCGTTAAATCGAATCATTTAAGGAATATGGATCGATTCATGTATAGTGAGATATTATTATTATTATTACCATGGCACTACAGTCCGAAATGGACCAGGGCCTCATTAACAATTTTCTGCCATTCGGCTCTGTCAGCCGCTTCTCTTCTCCATCTTCTTACACCCAATGCGGAGAGGTCTTCCTGTACATCGTCGAGCCATCTCTTACGAGGTATACCCATCTTTCTTGCACCTCCTGGATTCCCATACAGGAGTCTTTTCGGAAGGCGCTCCTCTTTCATCCTCTCGACATGACCCAGCCATCTCAAACGAGCTTGCTTTACACTGGCCACTATGTTTTCGTTTTTATACAGCTCGTACAATTCCGCATTGGTTCTGGAGCGCCACTGTCCCTCCACTATCTTGGCCCCAAACAACTTCCTCAGAACTTTGCGTTCCCAAACCCCTAGCGCATTCTCAGATGACTTAGTTAATACCCAGGTTTCACACGCGTATGTAACTACCGGCTTTATGGTCGTTTTATATAATGTTATTTTGGCATCCCGTGACAACACCTTAAAGCGGAGAGCTTTAGACAGTGCAAATAAGCACCTGTTGCCAGCAGCAATCCTAGCCTTTATTTCTTCTTCTATTTCATTTTTATGTGTCACGACTGCTCCCAAATACTTAAAACGGTCTGTTCCTGGAAAGACGTGTCCCAACAGTTGAAGGCTAGCTGGATTTCTTGCTTGGTTTCTCGAAGTCTTCATGTACTTTGTTTTCTTTTCGTTCATAAACAAACCAAGCTTTTTTGACGAATTCTGAAATTCTTCGAGTATACCAGCTAATGATCCTACAGTACGTCCTGTTAGCAGCACATCATCCGCATACGCAAGGTGCTGGGTCATTCTATTATAGATGTGCCCTCCGGGGTTGGTTCTCACAGCTCTTATAGCAAACTCCAAAGCCAGGTTAAATAGTATGGGTGATACTGGATCACCCTGCCTGAGGCCGCAGGCTACTCTAAACTGTTCTGACAGGGAATTCTGAATCTTAACCCTACAGTTAGTATCATTCAAGCTAACCTTTATCAACCTGACTAACTTGTCAGGTATTCCCAAACTTCTCATAGCTGTTAGCATTGCTTTCCTGTCGATCGAATCGTAGGCTTGCTGAAAATATACAAACAAGTGGTGCAAGTCCACATTGTGCTCGTAAGTCTTTTCCAACATTTGGCGGACCGAGAAGATGTGGTCGACTGTTGACCAGTTTTTCCTGAAACCGCACTGGTAGTCACCGATTATCCTCTCTGCCCATGTTGACAGCCTATTACTTACTGCTATGGAGAGAACTTTGTACACTGTAGGCAGCAATGCAATTCCCCTGTAATTTCCACAGTTAAGCCTATCACCCTTCTTGTAAATGGGACACAATACCTGTCTTCCACTCTTCAGGTAATTTTTCT
>JAAEAF010004671.1:0-10678 GCA_011037195.1 Triatoma infestans | reverse complement strand
TTGCGGACAGCCTTTTGAAACCGTGGCCTCCTTTGAAACAGAGTTAAGATTCAAGAATGCCGATCGATGGGACAAGTAACTTTTCGAAACAAGGTACAAATTTCTCACTCTTAAACTCTTCAGAACTGCCGGCCACCAAGCAGCATCAAACGCTCCTTGTGCATCAAGAGAAATAAGCAGTACCTCCCACTTGATTTCAAAATAACACCTTATGAATTCTACAGCCGTTTTGAGAGCATTCACTGTCGAAGTTTGAGGTCTAAATCCAAATTGCTTCCCAGAAAGTAGATTATTGGAGTTTAAGTGATGCATGATTCTGTCCATCATTAGTTTGTCTAGAATCTTACCTGCTACAGGCAACAAACTGATGTGTCTAAACCGAGAATTATCCACTGAATCACATTTACCCGGTTTCTCTAAAATGACCACTCTAGATTTTTTCCAACAAATTGGAAAAATGCCACGTCGCAGGCACTCTACGTATATACATGAAATAGCTGCCGGTTATACCTTAAAAACCTCACTCAAAATGTCGCTGGTCAATACGTCATAACCTGGTGCTTTGTTTGGCCGCATACTTTAAATTGCATTTTCCACTTCGAATCTTGAAAAAATAACATCATCTCTTGTGTATAACTCCTTATCCATTTCTAGCCTAACTTCTTTGTGAATTGGTAATTCTACCGACGGGTTATCTAATGGCACCAACTTCCCCAAAAATAGCCTCTGTTTCTTCTAAATTACCTGTAAATTGGCCATTCTCTTTAGGAATCGTTGTTATACAAGTAGCAGGTCGCAATTTGCCTGCTGCTACCTTGTAAGCAAAATTCCAAGGGTTAATGGCAGAGGTCGCATCACAAACTTCTTCCAGGAATCCAGTTTCGCCTCTTTTATTTGTTGTATATATTGTTTCTTGATACCAAAATACAGTTTCTTTCTTGTCTCTCGAACAGTCTGGTTACGATAAGTGCGCTGGTACAAACGCCTAGCGGCGTTTACCTTTTTCCGCATGATAGTCAATTCTTCGCTCCACCAGCTAACAGTTTTCTTTACAGATTTAAATCTCTGCCGAATTACTGGAATACACTCTGCACAAACGATGATAATATTAGTAAAGAAAGACTCAACATGGTTTTCGAAATCTCGTGAGCTACGAAAAAATCCCTCCAAAGCACCGTCCAAATCAGTTACATTCATCACATCTTCTTCTAAGTTTAGATGTGTGTGTGTGTGTGTGTGTGTATGTGTGTGTGTGTGTGTGTATGTGCGTGTGTGAGAGAGAGAGAGAATGTGTATGTGCGTGTGTTTGAACAAAATATCTCAAAAATGAAAAATCACAGCATGGTTAAATTGACATAAAATAAAGTTTCTAGCGAATAATCTATATATATATATATGTGCGTGTGTGTGTGAGAGAGAGAGAGAGAGAGAATGTGTATGTGCGTGTGTTTGAACAAAATATCTCAAAAATGAAAAATCACAGGATGTTCAAATTGACATATAAAATAAAGTTTCTAGCGATCAATCTATATATATATATATGTGCGTGTGTGTATGTGAGAGAGGAGAGAGAGAGAGAGAGATGTGTATGTGAGTGTGTTTGAACAAAATATCTCAAAAATGCAAAAATCACAGGATGTTCAAATTGTTAGTCCATTAAGTCCCACCCTGTTGCACATATTACCCAAATTTAAAACATATTTTTTTTTTTTTTTTTTTTTTAATATATATTTATTTGCATCTGTACAACTATATACAATGGCAAAAGTGTATATACAGTATTATAAACAATTGTGTCACTGAGCTAAGCTCAGCGCCACAACTAGGATGACGTGATGGGAGAAACCAACCAGCGCTGGAACTTCCTAGGATGAACTTGTGGGTTGAGGAGCAAGGAGATCTCGTGGCCAACGACGTCTTAAACGTCGTGGAGGATTGTCAGGGTGGAAAGGTGTAGAGAGTGATTGGGCAAGAGGATTTGGGTGAAGCTCTAGGCTTTTATGGAAATTTTGGAATCGGGAGAGGATTAGATCCTTAACGAAGGGAATATTAAGGTCATGATGCAGGGTGAGATTGGAGACATAATAGGGTGCGTTAACGATTCGGCGGAGGACTTTGGATTGGAAGGATTGTATGGGTTGTACATTGGAAGGTTTTGCGGAGCCCCACAATTCTGCTCCATATGTCCATATCGGTCTAAGTAGTGTTTTGTAGAGTGTGAGTTTGTTCTGTACCTTCATGGTAGATTTAGGTCCAAGGAGTCTTCTCAAGAGTCCGTAACGTCTGTTTAGTTCTTTTCGTTTAAGTCTTGTGTGAGGGTTCCACGTTAGACGACTGTCCAGGTAGAGTCCTAGGTAACGTACCTGTGTAGAAGTGGGTATTTCTGCATTGTTGATAGTTAATGGTTGGCAAGTCTGTCTCCGTAATGTAAATGTAACCTGGACACATTTGGCAGGATTGAGTTTTATTCTCGATTTTTTACACCAGCTTTCAATGAGCTCAAGGTGTTCTTGTACAATAGTAGAGACATGAGAAGGATCAGGGTGGGAAAATAGTATTGCGGTGTCATCAGCATAGGTTGTTATTAGTGTTTGGGGAATGTCAGCAGTGTATATGGTATAAAGGATTGGTCCTAGTATACTGCCCTGTGGCACACCGGCGCAGGTAACATGTAAATCGGAAACCTCAATGCCACATCTCACTCTGAAACAGCGGTCCGTAAGATAGGATTGCAGGAGAAGGTAAAATGGAGTGGGAAGAAATTGTTTTAATTTATAGAGTAGTCCTGGGTGCCAAACTCTGTCGAAAGCCTGAGCCACGTCCAGAAAGACACCCAGACAATATTTCTTATTCTCTAGAGCGGACGAAATAGTATCGACCACTCTGAAGGACTGTTGAATAGTGGAATGACGGGTGCGGAATCCAAATTGGTGGGTAGGGATGATGTTTTGTGATTCTAGAATAGGAATTAGCCGTTTGAGGAGTATTTTTTCTAGGACTTTGGATAGTATAGGAAGAAGGCTGATAGGTCGGTAAGAAGATACCTCACTTGGAGGTTTATGCGGTTTGGGAATAAGTGTAAGTAAGGAATACTTCCACTGGATGGGAAAGTGGGCTGTACGAAGAAATGTTAAAAATAGTGGTGAGGAAAACAATGGCTTTCCTAGGAAGATGGTGAAGTATGTTAGTTGTAATGAGGTCGTGTCCAGGAGCTTTTATCCGGGGCAGGATAAGGGATTTTACCTCAGAAGGAAGTATAGGTTTAGGTAGGATGGGGAGGAGGAGGGATGTCAAGGTTATCAAGGACATGTTTTGTGTAGGTAGGATCGAGTATATCTGGGCGTGGAGTGAAAGTTTGTTCTAAGTAGTTGGAAAATATATTAGCTCTTTCCTTGTCGCTCCTGGCCCAGGAGCCATTAGGTGTGCGGATGGGAGAAATAGTATTATGATATTTCAATATTTTTTTAGTGCGAGCCAGAGGGAGTTATCATCAGTGGATAGGGAAGCAATGTGTTTTTGGTACTGGGAGGCTCGGAACTCGGAAAGCTGGGATCGCAAGAGGTTAGTTAGCTGGTTAAAAATTCTTTTATGAGAAGGATAACGAGTGTGCTGCCATCTTCTTCTGGCCTGGCGTTTAGCGGTTATTAGGTTACGAATATGTTTAGGGAGAGTTTGGTTAGGTGAAGGATGGGATTGACGACGATAGGAACAGGATTGTTGGGCTGCATGTTGGATGGAATTAGTGAAGAGTTGCACAGCCTCTTCTATTTCATTGGCGGTTTTTAGGGAAAAGTTCAAAATAAGGGAATCTTCCAATTTATCTTGAAATATGTCCCAATTAATCGGGCCTTCAATCAAGTATGGCTTAGGAGCTTTCGGAATGGGAATTATGCTAAGGTTGAGGAGCACAGGAGAGTGGTCAGAGGATAATTCATTCAGGGTATTTGTGGTTGAAAAAATGGACCCTACACCAGAAGCGACAAAGAAGTCCACTAGATCTGGAATACGGTTGGGATCGGAAGGCCAATATGTGGGGTAATCAGAAGAGATGAATGAGAAATTGTGTGAGAGGATAAGACTATGAAGGAGGCGACCTCGGGAGTTGACGACCCTACTGCCCCATTGCGGATGCTTGGCATTGAAATCCCCGCCGGCAATAAAACGAGGACCAAGGGATTGGAAAAGGGATCTAAATTGAGGATAATATATAGTAGTGGAAGGGGAACAGTAGACTGCTGCCAAAATTATAGGAAAAGGAAATAATGAGAGAGATATTGCTGTGACTTGATAGGAATTTGTTGAGGTGAGGATGTATTCGTGATGAGATAAGGAGTTAGCAGCCAAGATTGCAGAGCCACCTTGAGCTCTCTGTCCAGTGTGGTTGGTCCTGTATGTCTGGTAGCCAGGGATGTAGAAGTTGTGATTGTCAGTCAAGTGCGTTTCTGTTATTAGTGCGATGTCGATTTTTCTGTCATTCAGTAAGACTTGTAATTCTTGTCGGTGAGCTGATACTCCGTTTGCGTTCCAGAGCAGTACTGTGAGGGGTTTATAGGAAATATTGTTCATCGGGTAAGTTTAGGGAGAAGCTCGGAAACGAGAGTAGTGAGGAGGGAAATTAGAGGGGTAATTAATGATTTGAATTCATTAAGAAAGGATGTTAGGTGGGAGGTGATGTCCAAAGGAGGATTTGGTGGAGAGTATCTAGGAATAGGATAGGGGTTGATTGAGGTAGAAGTAGGCTCTGTTGGGGTGGGAGTCGGCTTGAAAGAGGAAAGAGTAGGTTTGATCATTGGGTGAGGAAGGTTTCTAGTTGTGACGCTGGCATAACTGCCTGTTTGTCTTCTTTGAAGATATGGAGCAGGTGTAACTGGAGCAGGCTGAGGGATTGGAGTCGGCGCTTTCGCTTCCTTCTGGACTTCAGGTACTTGCGGTAGATTAATCGCATTTCTCTTTGCTTCTGCAGCACTTTGTGGGTTGTGCAGCCCTTATAGCTAGCCCGGTAAGCGCCACCACATTGAGCGCAAGTGTCTGGTATATTTAGTGGTTTCGAGCAATCAGCTGATAGGTGTGGACCAGCGCAACGGACGCACTTAGGAGGATGATTACAGTATGTTCTAGTGTGTCCATACTCTTGGCACCTTGCGCATTGAACTATATTCGTTCTCCTTCGGGGTTCCTCTACACTGATTTTGGTGTAGAGAAGATAGTGCAACTTGAAAATCTCCTGGCTGCATTTTGTATTAGTGAGGTCAACAAAAAACAATGGCTAAGGAGCCCTGGATATGTGGTGCAACACTTGGTGCACCCTAATGACTTCGAAACCTTGGTCTGTGAGTTCCTTTTTGATTTCGTCTGTTGTTGTTGTTTGGTGGAGGCCCCTGATTACTACGCGATAGCACTTGTCTTCGCGTAGCTGGTAACAATGGAAGTACTGATCCTTCCCCTGCAGGTATTTAACCACTTTTCGGTAACTATCGCTGTCGTGAGTGTACAGTAACATGTCGTTCAATCTAGCTCGACAATAGAATTTATCATTTCCAACAAGAAGTTTTAATTGTTGGCAAAGATTGGAAAAATTTTGAATATTTTTTACAGCAATGGGTGGTGGTTTAGGAGTATTTTTTTCCATATTATTTTTATTGGGAGGCGCTGTTACTAGTGGAGTTGTGACGGAAGATGCGCTCGCATCTCTATCTGTTACGTTAGTGCCCTTTTTTTGTTTACTTTTTGGCGAGCTGTTTGCGCTAGGTGTCTTTTTGAGTTGCCTCTTTCTTCTTCTGGTAGGTTGAACAAATGCCACTGAGGCATCAGATTCCACGACAGTGTTTACTGGACTAGGATTCATGTTTATATCGCTATTAGTCGCATTAGAATACGACATGGTTTGCGAAATGGCGTCAGTAACACCTCGTATGTTCATAGTGCCCTAGTTAGGGCAGAACTAAAATGATAGTGAAGTGATAGTGGCAGGGGAATCCCCCTCCACAGTGCTTCCAATAGTAACTAGTAAATACAAAAGTTCTATTACCTGTAATCAGTACTGCCACTACTCTCCCCACTACAGTCCACTGTTCATAAACTAAACTATTTACACTATTTACATTAAATAACTATGTACATGAAAATTGAAAACAAGAAAAACAAAACTCGGTGAAACTAAAGAGTATAGCCAAAATGTAAAATAAATTCTTCTGTGTAATAATTAAATGAAAAGAAATAAAAAGAAAAAGAAAGAATGGAAATCAGTTAAATACGAGAATAGCAGTACGTGCACTAGATATGTTCACTGGTCGGCTGACCAAAGGGCACTGTTTAAACATATAACACACATATAACATAGGCACATATAACATTTAAAATTCGTGAGACTTTAGTGAAAGTTTTTGTAATTTTTCACGAATCCTGCTTCAATAATTTTCTTTAAACTTCCTAAACTATTTACACATATAAATGCCTATCACTTTATTTGAAACAGAGGGTTGAAGTTCGCGTCCGACATGGTTTTCACTTACCCCCTGGATATCCAACTAAACGAACATCAATCGCCAGCCTTTTTATACTCCGATGCATGACGTAGAATGGATGAGTAGCCGAAGTCATGTTGGATTCCTCACTGGGCATTGTGGTTTAAGGAGACATCTCTATATAATGGGACTTGTGCCTGACCCTTTTTGTAGAGTTTGTGAAACTGAGGAGGAAACACCCATGCATTTGATGACGAATTGTTTGGGTTGTGAGGAGATTAGGTTTAGGACCTTCGGCCGGAATAGGATGTCGGTAGAGGATCTTAAACTGTGTCCTTTTAAGGTTTTGGTCCGATTTGTTCGGTCTGTTGTGAAACTTAGATGGTTAAAACCTGGGCCTGGATTTTCATTCTAGTCCCAGTGGTAGGTATTCTTTAGGGGCAGCTATATGGGCCCGAGGGGGCTTTGGATAGCGTAGGGTTTACTCCCCTCCCCTTTTGGGAATAATAGCCGAAGTCATGGCTATTTTAGGGGAAAAACAACTTTCATTTGAAACATTTTTCCTTAAAAGTTGACTTTGGGGGGGGGGGAGATTCTGTGGGAGGAAAGATCGCCAATCTTTCCTCTAAAGTACTACTGAATACAATTATGATTTTCCTTCTTATATAACATTAAGGCATATTAGAAGAACCATTACTAGAACGATTCCAAATTTGAAGAAATTTAGTTAAACGAAACTGCAACTTGCAAAATTGGTTTTTGAGTGTTTTGGAGTTTTTTTTTTGAAAAATTTTTTCTTATTTGTGATCAATCTTTCCGTCCAAATTGATTTTAGGATTTTCTGGGCTTTAGTTTTCCATTGTTACTAGGATTTGTTCTCAAAGCTTTTGACGCTGATTTCTGGACTGCAATATAATCTTCTCAAGTACTACGTGCCACGAGTGCTCACCCCCACTCGAGGATGGGGTGTTCTGTTATGTTTTTGTTCTGGCAAATGAGTCAAAAAGAAAAAAAAAGTCTTTAATTTTATACATTAATTCTTTTTTACTCCAGTAATAGAATATTAACACCAGATTTTAGGGAAGGGATTAGCTCAGTGGTAGCACGCTAAACCCGTAACTCGGAGATCCCAGATTTGAGTCCAGCTGTGCTACCCTTAGGTTTTCTCTTCCTAGGAGCCTGTACAGCTCATTGTCTGGTGATGGGCAGGGTTGTCTGCAACGAGAGAACACTGTTCGGAGGCCGGCAGTGCACTGAGAAGGCTCCGGACGCAAAAATGACCGCAGATATTGACACGCCTTAAATTTAAAAACATAAAATCACCAGATTTTTTTATTCGTGGATTTCTAAATTTTGTTATCTACATATCACCTACACACTCTATAAGAACAAAAATGAACACAATACAATTAAAAGTCAGACTAAAATCAAGATCATTAAAAATTAAAAATTCATATAGAATATCGTACAATAAGTCATTAATATAATATAGACCACTGCAATGTAAAGACTTGGTGGTATCTGATTTGTTCAGTTGAAGATGACATGCAACTACTTGTTACTTTGGAAATGTATGTTAAAATTAGCAGATATCCTTGTTATTTATTAAGGAGATTTATAGAGTAAAAAAAATTAGCTATTTTAATAGCGATCAATGCGACCTCTTGGCCGTAAATAACTTTTTGATCCTGTATCGTTTGAGAATTAAATTGGTGAACTGATTAAGAATCTGATGTGTTCGTAAACTCTTCTTGATGGAATTTTAAACTTCTTCTTTTAGATTTGTTTGAGACTCTTGATGTTTTAAGACTGGTTGAGACTGCAATTCAAACCTGCTTTTACAAGAAATCTCAATCTTTCACCTTGGCCTATTAGTCGTGGCGGTGACGTCGCTTAGTGCGTGTTGTAGTGATTTGGTAGACATGTGAGGTGCGCATTAAAATCTTATCAGTGGTTACAATGATAATGTTTCTATCACACCACATTTATCAGTCTGGTTTAGGCATACCTGATTGTACAAATGGGTTCATACAAATGATTTGTTACAACAGTTTTTGGTAATTTCTACTTAGAAAAGCTTCTATTCTATTCTAGAGCTCGCTGTCTCCCGAGGTGCACTTCGGTGTTAAGGACTCATACTATTCCCTGCTCCCTTACATCAGACCTATTCCATTAATAATTAATGCACCTTTTCGCCATCTCCCTACTGATAGAGATAGGAAGAAGACAGACAGGAAGGAGTTAGGATTAATTCCTCCAATAAGGAGTTATAACAATTCCCAGTTGCTGCCAAAAAACCACAACGCGCAGAGAAGGACGTGGGGTAAAAGAAAATCGATGGGTTTTATCTTTTTATGAAAATGGTTGTGATTTCTTTAAAATGATGCTCCCAAGGAATACCAAAAAGAAAAAATATAATATGTACAGAATACCTGGTGGGTAGTTATAGGTCCATTAAAGGAAACTAGCTGGAGATCAGTAAACAAGCAGAAGCAATACCCGGTCTATTTCCGGTAGCCAGGATATCTTTGATGATGAGAGATCAAAAGGAATCTTAAGATTCCTAATTCAGCAGAAGAAATTCTGCGCCCAACTTGAAAAATCGCAAAATTCCCACGAAGAGTATCTGGAGTCCATTTTATGGAAAAGATTCGTAAACAGACGTTCCTGTATTCTTTTCTCCCCTAAAAAGATTCAGTGTGCTTGAGCGTAACTGGGCAGTCCTTAATCGCCTGTTATGACATTCCGGAAGGGAGCCAACCTAGTCTAAGCTTCAGAACTACAGAGGTTTAGAAAGCTTACTAAATGAAGCAGTGATTTTGTTGGAAAGTTAAAGTGGAAGATTCGAAAGATTTTAAACTTCTAGCATTGGAAGTGTTGAATCTTTGTTGAATATGTTACTTCAAAGCCGTAAATTGAGAAGGGTTTCAAGCTGGTTGGATAGATCAGGACTTTGTAATCATAAATCATTTTTTCCAAATAAACTTTATTCCAATAATTCATTATTCCATAGAAACAATCATCAGCGGCTAATTCCATTGTTGGTTTTTATTTTGTATGCTTTATCTCTTTCCTCTGTACTTCCCTTAGCCCCAGGGATGCAAATTTGCCCTACATGAAATTGTTATCCACTGGACATCCTAGAAATTTGTCAATAATGAAGTCATTTCTATTACAGGTTGCAGAATGGACAGACGAAGCTGGATTCCAACCAGTTGCTGCTAAATATGTTAGGTTGAAACCACCTTCAGAATATGAACGAAATAGAACCTACATCGTGACTACGATTGTGGTAAGTATTTCCTTAGCATTCTGTGTTAATTATTAATATTATTCTTTTTGTATGTAATTTTTTCAATTTTTGACCAGTGGTTCTCAATGAAAAAAAAAATTCTGCTATCTCATACTATATTAGAAATATTTGCACTTGACAACACAAAAGATTCGGTAAACTTCTAATTAGCTAAGACAATAACTTACTTTATTAATTTATTTTTAAATTAACTTCCTCGGTCACTTCCGTTGTAAACATACTTTAAAAAAAAATTCTTAGAAAGAGAAAAAAATTATATTACCTGAGGGTGAGTAATAAAAAAAAAAAACCTCTTCATAAGAGGGCTGTCATTTTTATCTCTTTACTTTTTTACTATCCTTTACTCTTTGTAAGAGGAAGTATTTGCGATCATGTGAAACTTTTGAAATTGAGTTTTCACCGGAAATACATGGTTTGAGGTCCCCTGAGTGCGAAAGAATGTTTTCAGCAATGGTTCTTTCTCTCTCTCTCTCTCTCTCTCACTCTCTCTCTCTCTCTCTCTCTCTCTGTTTTCAACAAAATATCTTCAAAACGAGAAAATGGCCGGAAGCTCAAACTTGGAGGGTGTGGAGAAACGGTGGCTAGGCTTTTTTTGTAATGTTGCAGGAGTGTAAATAGGTGTTGTTCATGTAAATGAATGAACGAACACAAATTATTCCCTACAGTATTTTGTACACAATTTACATAACATATTTTGAAGCAAAATAGATTAAAAAGAAAATTGAGTGACTGATGTTGACTATGTGTAAACTAGTAGAGTGTTGGCTGATTTCGAGTCGCTTCAAAGGCGATGTAGTAGAAGAAATGCAAAAATAAACAGTTTTGAAAAATATTTTAATTGAAATAATTTTGGCAAAAATAATGTATTTTAGAGTCAGGTACTATAATTTAAGGTCATTGT